>WSYH01000776.1:68490-142808 GCA_036426205.1 Ascaphus truei
TGTGTGCATATAAGATTGTGTCATCTACATACATGTGTATTGAGGCTTCCTTACAAGCTGTGGGAAGATCATTAATGAACACTGAGAAGAGTAGGGGCCCCAGAACAGAGCCTTGCGGGACACCACAGGTGATATCCAGGGGGTTGGAGTTAGAGCCTGAGATGGACACATGTTGGGATCTTCCTGATAGGTAGGACTGAAACCAGTTTAAAGCATGCTTCCATATTCCAGAGCTCTGGAGTTTGTTAAGCAGGATAGCATGATCAACAGTATCAAAAGCCTTTGCAAAATCTAGGAATACTGCACCAGTGAGTTGTCCCCGTTCCATTCCACAATGGATTTCATTGCAAACTTTAAGCAGGGTAGTTACGGTGGAGTGTTTGGGACGAAAGCCAGATTGGAATTGGCTAGGGAAATTTGTCTTGGTGTAGTAGTCGTTTAATTGGGAGTGGACACATTTTTCCATGACTTTGGATAGAATTGGGAGAAGTGAGATTGGTCTGTAGTTTGAGACAGTGATTTTGTCCCCACTTTTGAAGATTGGAACAACTCTGGCAGTTTTCCAGGTCTTAGGGATATGGCCTGCAGACAGGATAGAGTTGACTATGGAAGCAATTGGTTTGGCAATGGCTGGGGCACAAAGTCGTAGGAACCTAGATTGTAGCAAGTCAGGACCGCATTGGCTGCTTAGTTTTAGTTTGAGGAGCGCTTGTGTAATCTCCTCTTCAGATACAGGGCCAAATTGAAAATTGTGGGCAGTGTTGGGAAGGGGTGGGGCTATGTGGGCACTCCAAGGATGAGATTCAGGTTTGTGGTTTGGGCTGCGTTTCGCTAATAAGTTAGTGGCACACCCCACAAAGTAATCATTGAATGCATTTGCAATGTCAGTGGGGTTTGTCAGAGTAATATCCCCCTTAGTGATATTACTTGGTTGTTGATGATTAGAAGGCTGGAATATATTGTTGATAACCTTCCAGAAGTTAGCTGGGTTTGATGTGTTTTGGTGGAGATTGTCAGAGTAATATTGTGCTTTTGCATGCCTTTTTGCCTTGTGCACATGTTCCGCAGGCATCTGTAGTGATTGAGATCCTTGGTAGTGCCAGTTAATTTGTAGCTTTTCCACAAGGCATCCCTGAGCTGGTAGAGTGCAATAAGGTCAGTTGTAACCCATGGAAGGTGGGCCCCTCGTACCCTTATTTTGCGTAGTGGAGCATGGGTATCACAGAGTTTTAAGAACTCGGATTGGAAATAGTCGAGCGCAGAATCAGGGTCGGGAATTAAATCGATTCTGTGCCATGGGCAGTTGGTAAGGTCAGGCAGAAACTGTTGTGGGTTAAAGTTTTTAAATGTTCTAGTGAGGAGAACTTTAGGGCTTGAATGGGGCGTTTTAATTTTCCTTACACAGTACACTATTGCATGGTCACTGAAAATGTCAGGAAGGATGCCAGAGGATTGGATTCTGCTGGGGTTTGAGGAGAGAATCCAGTCAAGCAAGGAATGGTTATGCGATTTCAGGTTTGTCCGTGTGGGTTGGGAAATGAGTTTGATAGGTTAAGTGACTTGAGTTGTATCTGGATTTTGTGGTTTTTAGGGTCAAGCCAGTTGAAGTTGAAATCCCCTAGAACTAGCGGCTCACTCTTCTCGTTCAGAGAGGAAATGGAGCCAAGAAACTGGGTGATATCAGCCAGGGATTGTAGAGGGGCTTTAGGGGGGCGGTAGATGCCAGCGAGCAAGATGGGCTTAGAAAAGGGGAGGCAGATTTTGCCAACTAGAATTTCAAAAGAGGGTGGGCTTGGGGGGCAATGTAACAGTGTAAATTGTAATGTGTCTGCAATATAAAATAACACCCCTCCTCCTCTCTTTGACCTATCTCTCCTAAAAATGGAGTATCCCTGAATGGCGATATTTGCATCAGGGGTTTTATGGGTTAGCCATGTTTCTGTAAGAACAATGGCTTTGGGTTTATGCATAAGGCACCATGCCCTTAGTTCATCCAGTTTGGGCAGAAGGCTCCGGATATTTATATGGGCGACAGATAGCCCTTTTTGGAATTTAAAGGGGGAATTCTCAGGGGCATGGAACAGAGCTGAAATGGGAGGACCTGGGTTAGATTCAATATCACCTGCTAAAGAGAGTACTAGTATGAGCAGAAATTGCTGCAATCCCGCAGAGTCGGCAGCCAGAGAGGAGAAAAAGCATTGTTCAACAGCTGCACTGTGTCAATAATGAGTCGGTGTGGATAAGATAAAAATAAACTTTTATTATTTGTAATTAAAATAAATGCCAAGACAAAAATATGTGTACAATAATTATTTACATATTCATAAGCAAGTGATAATGTGCATTAGTGCAAAGATAAAAGTTGAAAGGTGTGACTTAATCAGGACCAAAGCTATAGCAGAGGAAATTAGATTGTCAGCTCTTCGGGACAGGGACTCCTTTTCCTAATGTCACTTTTATATCTGAAGCGCTTCTTCCCATTATGTGTTATTTGTATTATTTGTTATTTATATCATGTCACGTGTATTACTGCTGTGAAGCGCTGTGTACACTAATGGCGCCATATAAATAAAGACATACATACATACTGTGACAAACGGCTTACTCCGGGACTCCGTCGTTTGTCCGGGACTGTTTAGAACACGGTCTTTTAGGGTAGTATAAGGCTGCACTCCCAGGCCAAACAGGATAGAAACTGTCTAGTATTCTGGGAGCCCTATATACGGAATTTATTACCATCCCCTGGTTTCTGTCACATATCCTCCCCCCTAGCTCAGACCTCGAGGGATGAGCGACCATGGATATTAGGGAGTGCATCCTTGACAACCCGTCAGCATTGCCATGTTTGTGCCCTGACCTGTGTTCCACAGAAAATTTAAAGGGTTGTAGGCTTAGGAACCACCTGGTCACTCTAGCATTCTTTTCCCTGTTTTGACACATCCAGGTAAGGGGTGCATGATCTGTGACCAACCGGAATTTTCTCCCCAACAGGTAGTATTTGAGCGTCTCTACAGCCCACTTTATTGCGAGACACTCTTTCTCGAATCCCGACCCGGGAAAACAGAACTACTAACTCTTTTGCTATGTTTTAGCTGAGGTGCTACGTAGGGGAACTGCCTCCGGATATCGGGTGACACACACACACACACACACACACACACACACACACACACACACACACACACACACACACACACACACACACACACACACACACACACACACACACACACACACACACACACACACACACACATACATACATACACACACATACACACATACATACATACAGACATACATACATACATACACATATATATGATCCTGTCTCCTGTGTGTGCTACTAGGGTAAGTCATTGATGTCAATTAGCCACTAGTGCAGGGGTGCCCAGAGTTTCTGCGCAGCGCCCCTGCATGTCGGCCCCAACCCCACCCCCCCTGCCAGTGCTGGTCATGTAACTTCACATGGCAGCGCGGCATCATTTGCTGCGCATTACCATGGTGATGCGTCACGTCACATGACCCACCGGCATCATGACGCCGCGTTGCCATGGTGACGCGTCCAGAAGCCGGCTGAGTCCCAGTAAGTATAGCGTTGCAGAGGCCTCACGCGGTCCCCCAGAAATATCTCGCGCCCCCACTCTGCGCACCCCTGCACTATAGTATAATATCTACAAGGGTAAGTGCAGAAGAGAAAGGCAGCCGCGCGTGAAACTAGCTGCTCTGTGTGGCTAAGTTGAAGCAATAAAATGCTTTCAGCTGGTACAGTATCTGAAACTGTGTTGTCAATAATAACAAAAATAAGCCACAGGTTAGAAAAAATAATAAGATTGCAACTTTGGGATCCCTATTGATGTGTTCAGTGCACAGCCTCCAGTGACGGTAGTCTCAGGTGAGCCCTGATAAGATCATGGGAGGGGAAGCAGAGATCCCGGCTAAAACTGATCTAATAAGCTGTGCATTTAAAGCTGCTGTTTGTTTTCTACATTCAATATGCGCATCAATACAATCTGCACACTGACAAGTGATTAGCTAAGCTGCCGATTGATCCGTTCTCCTGTGTTCGATCAGCGAAGATTCGGCTCGGGGGTTCAATAAGTGCTGCAGAAGAGGACCCAAGATGCAAAGTTCTGTGTTAAAGATACAATTGGTGCACAGCTAGAGAGAGGGCAGGTCTCAAAAAGGGGTGTGCCAGAGCCTGTTTCAGAAGGGGAAGGAGATGTGACTTTGTAAATGGTTGCTATAGAAACAAAAATGCTTGTTACATTATAATACCATAAAAAGTCTTTTAAAAAATGCTACAAGTATTTTCTCATAGTACAGAACTGATTTATTTAAAAAAAAAAATACACATGTTGGATATTGCTTGAACTGCAGCTTTAAATAGCGACAGTTAGACACATTCACTATAAAGATTAAAAAAGGCAATAAAGATAAGGGGAGGTGGGGCTGAGGGACTCTGGCTGTATGAGCAGTTGCTGATCACACAGTCACATCACACTGTGACATCACGTGGTGACATCATGCGGTGACATCACACAGAAGGGACCAGCCGGAGCAAATACAACCCCTCCCAAGTCTAACCTTAAATAATACATTAAAGATACTTATAGGCATGGTCGGATCGCCCTATCAGGCGATCGGAGTTGCTCAGGAGGGCCGGTGGGCCGGTGAGGTGGCTCCCCAGCTCCCTGACCGTCTGCCATTCTCTCCCTCCTCCTGCCGACCCCCAGGTGTGTGTGTGCGGGGTTCTCTTACCTTCTCCAGAGCGGCACCTCCTCCTGCGGTATCGCGTTGTCATGGCGACCCGACGCCAAATGACGCCACATGGCGACGCGTTGATATGACAATGTGATGTCACATGGCACTGCCACATTGCAGGAGGAGGGCCGCTCTTCAAGGAATTGCCCGGGCGGGTAGGTGCCTACAATCCGCCCCTGCTTATAGGTGTCAGATGTGGGTAACAAAGCTCTGAGTGTAAGCTCCCAGGACGAGGGGCCCGTTACTTCTGTATCTGTCTGCGCGTGTCCGCCCTTATTTGTATGCCATGCTGTTTATGTCATTGATATCACGCTATACCGTTGTACCGCGCTGTGGAATATGGTTGCGCTTTACAAATAGACGTAATAGTAATAATAATGATATCAATGACCTCGATGAGATGATCAATACGCCCTTAACCATGTCACCGGAATTACTTCATTTTGGTTCTAGGAGGGCTTGTCCCATTAAAACCTTAGGCTCAAAAGATATAGAAATGTGTGTATCTGTGTGTGTGTATCTGTGTGTGTATATCTGTGTGTGTGTGTGTATATCTGTGTGTGTGTTTATATCTGTGTGTGTATCTGTGTATGTGCGTGTATTTGAGTGTATGTGCGTGTATATCTGTGTGTGTGTTTATATCTGTGTGTGTGTATCTGTGTGTGTGTATCTGTGTATGTGTGTGTATATCTGTGTGTGTGTATCTGTGTATGTGCGTGTATATCTGTGTGTGTGTTTATATCTGTGTGTGTGTTTATATCTGTGTGTGTGTGTGTGTGTATCTGTGTATGTGCGTGTATATCTGTGTGTGTGTTTATATCTGTGTGTATCTGTGTATGTGAGTGTATGTGCGTGTATATCTGTGTGTGTGTTTATATCTGTGTGTGTGTATCTGTGTATGTGTGTGTATATCTGTGTGTGTGTGTATCTGTGTATGTGCATGTATATCTGTGTGTGTGTTTATATCTGTGTGTATCTGTGTATGTGAGTGTATGTGCGTTGTGACATAGTCCAAAGATGTTAGGCAGCTTTCTGCCCCATTTTAGAGCAGAAAGTGCAGGAATAGCTAAAAATGATCCGTTCCACAGCTTCCCATTAACTCAGGCAGCTGGATGGAAAATCCAGACCACAGATTCCAATGGCTCTAGTTCTCCCTCACCTGCTCTTCTAATCACATGCACAGGTATTTAGAGCAGAGAGGTTTTGCATTTGACTCTCTCTCCTTAGAGCCTGGAGGCTGGGGGTATCGCTGCTCCCCTGTTTCCAGTTTCGGGGTTGACGGCCCCTCCAAGTATCACAGTACCAGAGGATTTGCCTGGACACGGGACCGAGTTCCCACCACGAACAGATAAGACCAAACAAATGTTTACTGCTGTTGCTAAAAGACTGTGCTGTATCTAAGTGACCCTAAATGAGAGAGCATTGTTTTAAGCTGGGGAACCAGGTTAGTTGGCCAGCAGCTGTTAGAGAGACTGATTCTATGTGTAGTTAGATCCCTGAAAGGGATAGGATTTTGTTTATATAATTTGGTTTCTTTTTACTTGAAATAACAGTGTGGGAAATACTGTAACAATTAAATGAGTGAACTGCTGAATGAAAGTATCTGAGTACCTCTAACCTACACATGTTAAAGCTGCAGTACCTTACTTGGATGAAAATAAAGCAGGCAGAAGCCTGAGTTAAGCAGCTTAATACTTTGCATGATCCTGTTTTTTGTATTAAATAACCCTAGAAGACTGTGTCGGGAAGAACCCAGACAGACGTCAGCACTACAAAAGAGGGGCGTTTGTCACAGCGTGTATATCTGTGTGTGTGTTTATATCTGTGTGTGTATATCTGTATGTGTGTGTATTTGAGTGTATGTGCGTGTATATCTGTGTGTGTGTTTATATCTGTGTGTGTGTATCTGTGTGTGTGTATCTGTGTATGTGTGTGTATATCTGTGTGTGTGTGTATCTGTGTATGTGCGTGTATATCTGTGTGTGTGTGTATCTGTTGTGGTGGTATCGGTATGGCGGTGTATATGTGTGTGTGTGTGTGTGTATGCATGTGTGTTGTTGATGTGTGTGTGTTGTCTGTGTGTGTTTTAGTGTATATCACTGGTGGTTAGTGTGTGTTTATATCTGTGTGTTTATATCTGTGTGTATCTGTGTATGTGGTGCGTGTATGTGAGTGTATGTGCGTGTATATCTGTGTGTGTGTTTGTATATCTGTGTGTGTGTATCTGTGTATGTGCGTGTATATCTGTGTGTGTGTGTTTATATCTGTGTGTGTATATCTGTGTATGTGCGTGTATATCTGTGTGTGTGTGTATGTCTGCGTGTCTGTGTGTGTATGTGTATGTCTGCATGTGTGTGTGTGTGTGTGTGTGTCTGTCTGTGTGTGTGTGTGTGTGTCTGTGTGTATATCTGTGTATGTGCGTGTATATCTGTCTGTGTGTGTGTATGTGTGTGTGTGTCTGCGTGGTATTTATTTTCCTATCAGCTGGCTCACTGTGCAGGTTATTAAATCGTCACTGTAACGAGGAAGCTTCCTATCTATTGCTAGATAATATGTACGTGTAACAATGTATAACTCTCCTGCTGCTGGAAGTAATTACGAGGATGACACCATTAGACAAACAGATACAATAATAGAAATAGATCAATAAGATTGGGTGGGAAAAAAATAAAACATTTTTTTTCACAGAAGCAAATAAGTAAAACTTGAATTTTAAGAGTGATACTGTATATATGTATATATGAGTGTGTGTGTGTATATATATATGTATATATGTATATATATATATATATATATATATATATATATATATATATAAGCGTGCGTGTGAGTTGTATATATGTGAGCGTGCGTGCGTGTGATTATATAGATGGAGAGATATATAGATATACTGTATATGGCAGTGTAGTGGAGAAGTAGATTCAATCTCCTAGTGACAGGCAGCCCTGTTCCTATACCTTGTATTGTCATTTTGCAAAGTGCTGGGTACACTGTTGGAGCTGTATAAATAAAATGATACATACCATTACTTGTTTTAACAGCAGTTGGATTCATTCCCTGTATAAATAAACAAGAGTTTAAAAATATACTATTCCTATTTGGCTCATAAATGTGTCAGGACACAGTAGCTAGAAATATTTATAAGTTCCAGGTGCGGGAGACTATCACCTGGATACATAACTTACAATGTGTCATGTGTTAACTATTGGACACATTCCCACTGCCCCAGTTAAGAGCTCGTCTTTCTCACATCGGCATTCAGTTCTAGGCTCTGCATTGGCCACTGGTATTCTGGGCTGACATGATAATGAATGCATGGCATGCACTACTTAAACAGAGCGAAGCTTCAGCTATTTACCATGCTCTACTCCAGCTGACGTCAGACTGTTTAAGAATCTGATTACGGAGGCCGATGTAAGAATCTCGTTCTGTTGGTTCATGTGATAATCCGTCACACCCGTTGCTTGCAATGCCCTTATAAGAATCGTTGGTTTTGTTTTCTTGTATAGCACTGACAGTGAACAAGTGCCTTCCGTGCAGAGCTTACCATCTATTTGATGGTGCTTTGGGCACAGGGAGTGACTTGCCCAAGATAACAAGGAGCCGACACCGGGATTTGAACAAGGTTCTTCACACTCAGTGACACTCAGTCAGTGTCTTTACTCCCTGAGCCGTGCCCTTCAGCCACTATGGCCTGCCTGCTACGTCATGCACTTTGGGACGCTAGGGGCCTTTATGACGTGACCGGGATCTCACGGGCAAATACTGGTTTTTTAGGGGGTGATCAGGCTGACCGCTCCGATGGAACGACCAGCCTGATCGAAACAGAAGTGGAGCTCTCCCCTTCCGTCTCTAGTATTGCGGGACCAGCAATGCCACATGCTTGCTCCAGGAGAACGTAGAAGTGACGGATGTCCACTGGCACTCTGGTGCTGATGGACCCCTGACACTGGGAAGGTAAAATCAGCAATTTCCCACAAAATAAGCTTTTTTTTTTTAACTTTATTTGACTCCCCGAATGCAGACATATTTCATTCTTTACTATTGCCACTACTTGCAAGGACAAAAAAAGATGGCTGCAGGATCACCCAATCAGAAGCTGCAATGTCATCTCACAATGATGTCATGACTTTCACAGTAAGGCTGACATGAGTAGTCATATTGGTTCTCCCAGGCAATAATTCTTGTAATAGGGTTTCAATATTAAATATGCCAGGAAGTGGGGGGGTGCTGGTAGCTTGCAGTGTGACAATTCAGTTCTGGGGAAGTTTTTGTTTCAAATAAGGTTAATATATATGTAACCCCCTGTGTGATGCAATCAGCACAGTCGCACTGCCCCTGGCAGGTTCCTCTCCAATGTGCTATGGACATGTGACTGTTAATGGACATGATAGCAGCCAATGATAAAGGCTGTGAAAGAGGAGGGACTAAGAGAGAGAGGAGCCTTTAAAAAGGGGTGGTAGCCATGATAGAGGGGCAGATCTGCACCAGCATGGGTGCGGTCAGGCTCGGTCGAGAGTTGCCAAGTGATCACAAGTGCATGTGGTGATAGGATTAGCGGATCCAAGATCAGGACGTGACTGGAAGTTTGTGCGCTATGTACGGCTACAACGTACAGGGGTACCGAAGCCCCCTTTTCGAAGTACAGGCCTGCAACAGTTAGTACAAAACAAGCTCCCCCCATTTACCATCACCATCACAAAGCCAACATACCCAGGATTGGGTGGCTGTGCCGGCACCATCATAAAGCCAACATACCCAGGATTGGGTGGGTGTGCCGGCACCATCATAAAGCCAACATACCCAGGATTGGGTGGCTGTGCCGGCACCATCATAAAGCCAACATATCCAGGATTGGGTTGCTGTGCCGGCACCATCACTAAGCCAACATACCCAGGATTGGGTGGCTGTGCCGGCACTATCATAAAGCCAACATACCCAGGATTGGGTGGCTGTGCCGGCACCATCACTAAACCAACATACCCAGGATTGGGTGGCTGTGCCGGCACCATCACTAAGCCAACATACCCAGGATTGGGTGGCTGTGCTGGCACCATCACTAAGCCAACATACCCAGGATTGGGTGGCTGTGCCGGCACCATCACTAAGCCAACATACCCAGGATTGGGTGGCTCATTCCCACTGACACTGATTAACCCCAGCGCAGCATCACTGTTTAATGCCTGTGCATGTTATGTGTAGGGGTCCTCTGCTGAGGGTCACCGGGTATTGAGGTTGACCCACGGTCTACATAAAGCTGTTGTACCACCCATATGTTGTGTCCCCTTTTCCTGCCATCTGATGGTATGCCACGAGTGGCACCTTAAGTATCATTACGGACTCAGGCCCCCACCTCAGCAATAGCTATAAGTTTGAGGGCTAAAAGTGGAGGGGTTAAATATATACTGTATATATTTCATCATCATCTTCATCTCTTGTCTCCACACTGCTGGATGAAGCCTCCCCAATGATCTCCCAGGTACTGCGGTCAGGGCCACAGGCAGCTTTCCCGGGGCCCCGGACTAATGTTTCCACCGGGGACCCCCACTCATGTGTCAGCGGCCTTGCGAGAACTTCCCCCCACCCCTGTTTTCTCTTACACACCCCCCACTTCTCACACACCTCCTCACTCTCACCCCCCTCTTACACTTCCCCGTCACCCTTTCCTTCCCCCCCTCTCTCTCACACCCCCACCTCTCCCACCCCCATGTATTTTTCTCCCCTCCCCAAACTCAATAACCTCCCTCCCCAAAATACATGCAGTGACACACACACACACACACACACACACACACACACACAGTGACACACACACTGCACATGCACTGAACACCCACACTGTTACACACACATTTACAACCCACAGACACACACACCCACACATGACAGTTTGACACACACACACACACACACACACACACACACACACACAAAGTGACACACCAAACACACACACACACACACACACACACACAATAAGCCCCCCTCCCCAAACACACACATAAAAATAAGTCTTCTTAACTATTGAGGTAACCCTGGTGTAATATGATTCGTAACTGTGTACAATGCGGAGGTGGGCTTGGAGGGTATTCAGTATCTAATATGTCACAAATGTGCATCTGTTAAGCTGTTATGATATACCAACAAATGGAAAAAATATTCTAAAAGCAATGACATTTTTTCTTTTCCCCCTTCCCAGCCTTTTAAGTTAATTTTCTGTATGAGTTACTTCATACACTGTCACAGCAGTGATGTCATTATTGTCTTCCCATTGAATGTGTTATATAAAGTATATGATACAAATGTATGCGATTCAAAAGTAACATGTTACCCTTTTTTATGTTCTGTATCCCATTCCCCACTTTTCTTAACAAAAACTTAAATAAAGAACAAGTTTACAAAAAAAAAAAAATAAGCCTTCTTCCCCCCTTGGGGTGGGTAAGGTGCCTGGGAGGGGAGTATAAGGGGGGCCTGGGGCATGTGGGCTTACCTGGGGCCCTTGGGGTGGGTAAGGTGCCTGGGAGGGGGTAAAAGGGTGACTGCTGCTTTGCTCTAGTTGATCGTGAGGGAGAGGAAGTGAGATCCTAGATGGGAGAATTCCTTGCAGTTCCTGGTTGCAGTTATCAGTAACAGCTACAGTGTAGCTCTATATTCTGATGCCAGGGTCACGTGTGATGTGTGAATGGCCCCCGATAGCATTAACTCAGCCCTCTTTCCAAATCACTCCAAGTCCTATAATATTTCCTTCACTTTATTGGAAAAAGCAGCAGAATACAGGTTCTTGTGAATGGTGTGTAGTAGTGATTTGTAGTTAGAAGCAGGTAGAAAGAAATGGCCTTGCCATAGGAGAGTAACAGGGATGCGTGCTGTACTCACAGTCTGCAGGGTGGAAAAGGAAGTGAGGAGCAATGTGGGTAAAAGGAATAGTCTAGGGACAGACTATCTGTGAATAAAACAGGGGGGAGGGCAGACTAGCCCATTCTGGTAAGGATCTCAGAGGCTGCAGTAGCAACTCACCGATTACATGCCCAGAGGCAAGAAATGCAACATTGTTACATATCACACGATAGGATCAGGGAGGCTGGGCTTACCTTCAAACCCACTAAGTGTATGGTAGGGATGGCAGAGGTCCTGTACTTAGGGCACAGGGTGGGTGGAGGACACCTCAAACCAGAGCCAGCCAAGGTAGAAGCCATAGTTCAGTGGCCTGTTCCAAAGACCAAGAAACAGGTCATGGCATTTTTGGGCACCTCAGGGTACTATAGGAAGTTTGTCCCACAGTACAGCGCCGTGGCCAAACCCCTGACTGATTTGACTAAGAAGCAACTGCCTGTTTCCCACCCCTCTTCTCTTCCCGAAACCCAAGCCCTGCCCGCGGAGGTCTCCCCGCGTCCCCGTTTCTATTTTTTCTCAGCAGTAAGTTCGTCTCTTTCTCCCCTCCCCAAACCAATACCATCCTCCCCAAAATACCTGCAGTGACACACACACACACACACCACACACACATACACACACACACACAACACACCACACCACACACACACGACACACACAAGCAACACAGTGACACACACACGCACAGTGCACTGACACAACCACACTGTACCACACATGACACCAAACACACACACACACACACAGACATACACAACACAACACACACACACACTCAACACACAAATGACACACAAACACACACCCACACACACACCAACACACAATAAGCCCCCCCCCTCCCCAAACACACACATAAAAATAATCTCTTACTATTGAGGTAACCCTGTGTGTATAGATTGCGTAAACTGTGTACAATGCGGAGGTGGGCTTGGAGGGGTATTCAGTATTCTATATGTCACAAATGTGCATCTGTTAATAGATGTTATGATCATACCAACAAATGGAAAAAATATTCTAAAAGCAATGACTTTTCTTTTCCCCCTCCCCGCCTTTAAGTTAATTTTCTGTATGAGTTACTTTCATACACTGTCACAGCACGCAGTGATGTCATATTGTCTTCCCCATTGAATGTGTTATATAAAGTATATGATACAAAACTGTATGCGATTCAAAATATACATGTTACCTTTTTTATGTTCGGTATCCCATTCCCCCTTTCTTAACAAAAACTAAATAAAAACAAGTTTACAAAAAAAAAAAATAATCCTCTTCCCCCCTTGGGGTGGGTAAGGTGCGTGGGAGGGGAGTATAGGGGGCCTGGCTGTGGGCATGGGCTTACTGGGTCCCTTGGGGTGGGTAAGGTGCCTGGGAGGGGGGTAAAAGGGTGACGCGCTTTGCTCTTAGTTGTCGGAGGGAGAGGAAGTGACGTCCTAGATGGGAGAATCCTTGCAGTTCCTGTTGCAGTTATCAGTAACACAGCTACAGTGTAGCTCTATATTCTGGATGCAGGGCACGTTGATGTGGAATGGCCCCCCGAAATAGCATAACTCAGCCCTCTTTCCCAAATCACTCCAAGTCCTATATATTTCTTCACTTATTGGAAAAAGCGCAGAATACAGTTCTTGTGAATGGTGTGTAGTAGTGATGTTGTAGTTAGAAGCAGGTAGAAAGAAATGGCCTTGCCATAGGAGAGTAACAGGATGCTTGCTGTACTCACAGTCTGCAGGGTGGTAAAAGTAGTGAGGAGCAATGTGGGTAAAGGAATAGTCTAGGGACAGACTATCTTGAATAAAACAGGGGGAGGGCAGAACCTAGCATTCTGTAAGGATCTCAGAGGCTGCAGTAGCACTCACCGATTACATGCCCAGAGGCAAGAAATGCAACATTGTTACATATCACACAGGCACAGTGTGTGTTGCAAATTCCATGCAGCTGAAAATAAAAACTGACAGGCAGAAGCTGCAAAGGAAAGATGGGGGGTTTAACGGGATGTGGTTCTTTTATCCATGACACTCCCTCTGTATCTGGAGATACACTATATTCTAGGTACATGTGGACATAGTGTGCATATAACACTAACAATGCAAAGATGATGTCACACATAACGATGGATAACCGGCTGGTACCCCAGCTAGAAGTCCTCGCCATCTTGGTAAGGGAAGTAGGCAGATGCAAAGCTATTGGTTAGCTTGATGCACCACAATGGTCTTTGTGTAAAGCGTCTTCTTGCACTGTTTTCTTTCACTTTTGTGAGAGAACCGTCCCTTTGACTCTGTAGTTTTCTCTACAGAGTACACACCTCGTGGATGTGCCAGTCGTGGTAGTTTGTCACCCTATTCTGACGGTGGTGAACACCAGATATGGGAAGGGTCCGCATTTTTACCTTCTTCAGTGAAGGCGCTCTGGCTCTGCAGTCCGCTAAGGAACTCTTCTTCCGCTGAGACCACAATTTGATTCTGGGTCTCCGGCTCCCTTTGTGGGTTGCGGCGGAACGAAGTGAGCCTAGAGATGCAGGTTCTCTATTGTTCGGTTCGTCTTTTTGTTGGTGAATGGAATGGTAGCGGAGTCACCCAACTGCCTGGTCCATCTTTGGAGACTCCTTGACTGTTAACCTCGGGAATCCTCTAGCTTCCCTCGTATGTGTTTGCTTGTCATCGTCCCTTGTTGTCTGGAACGCTGTGCACCGTATGTCATCGGTGCATTCCTCTTGCACGAGAACATCTCCACGTAGTTGGTGAAACGCTTTGTGTCTCTTTGTTAACTGCCTCAGGAGGTTATTTTCTCCCTGGACTAATGAAGAACACGCCTCTTTTTCCTAGTTAAATACCCTTTATGAAATGTCTCTGCAACTGTCTCTTTTAGACGTGTAAGAGACAGTCCTTTTTGACACTGTGGCTTCACCTGTAGGGCGCAATCTTTTTGCGGCTATGCCAGCCGTGACAGCTGGCTGCTTTGTGTCGCTTGATACTCTGTGGAGAGGAAACACTGTACGTCTTAGCCGTGCCATTGCTCGCGGGAGGATTTCCGATGGTTTATTGTTCTTTTGGACGACCCTTTGTCAGTCACCTTTACCTGCCGCTCTTGTGATGCCGCCAGCGAGTGGGTAAGGCGGCGACCGTGTGAAGGCCCCTGAAACCCTCACGATAATAGGGGAACCCTTCCAGAAAGTAGCGATGGATCTTGTGGGACCCCTTATGATTTCTAGCAGGCAAGGAAACACTGTGGAGCAGGTGGAGATAGGGGCACAGTTGAGTGCTAGGAGAAGGGAGAAGCCAGGGAATGCTAGCTAAGTATGGGCCCACTTCACTGAAATGCCCAGGGACCACACATCTCACAAACACCCAGTGCTCACAGGGGACCTGCGGCCTCTGCATAAGCACGCTATAGAGTGTCAGCAGAGGTCAAGACCAGTATAGAGAGGAGATAGAGGAGATGCTGACCCTAGGGGTTTATTACTCCGTCCCAGAGTCCTTGGGCAACCCGGTAGTCCTAGTTCCTAAGAAGGACAAGACCACCCGGTTTTGTGTGACTACCCGCTTGCTCACGCGGGGACGGTGTCAGATGCCTATCCTATGCCCCGGGATGAGTTACTAGATGAACTCGCGCGGGGCAAAGTATCAGACCACCATGGATTGAAAGGCTATTGGCAAATCCCACTGACACCTGGAGGTTAGGGAGAAGTCAGCATTCATCACTCCAAATGGCCTCTATGAGTTTTTTGGTTTGCCATTTGGGATGAAGAATGCCCCGGCTACCTTCCCACCCTGGTCAATAGGTTACTGGAAGGGATGCAGAGCTATGCCAGGGCTACTTAGATGACATTGCTCTCTTTTAGTAATTCCTGGGACTCCCACTTAGGACATGTGCTGTGGTGCTGGATAGGATCAGGGAGCTGGGCTTACCTTCAAACCCACTAAGTGTATGGTAGGGATGGCAGAGGTCCTGTACTTAGGGCACAGGGTGGGTGGAGACCCCTCAAAACAAGAGCCAGCCACGTAGAATCCATATTCATGTGCCTTGGTAGAAGCCATAGTTCAGTGGCCTGTTCCAAAGACCAAGAAACAGGTCATGGCATTTTTGGGCACCTCAGGGTACTATAGGAAGTTTGTCCCACAGTACAGCGCCGTGGCCAAACCCCTGACTGATTTGACTAAGAAGCAACTGCCTGTGCTTATCACCTGGACTCCTGCCTGTGAAACTGCTTTCCAGGCACTGAAAACTGCGCTTGCTGGGGCCCCCATACTGGCTACCCCAGACTATACCAAACATTTCCTCATACAGACTGATGCCTCGGACTATGGCATTGGGGCTGTGTTGAGCCAAGTGGGGGACGACGGTAGAGAGCACCCTGTGGTGTACCTCAGCTGAAAACTACTCCACAGAGAGGTGGCCTATGCCACCATTGAGAAAGAGTGCTTGGCCATTGTGTGGGCACTCAAAAAACTCCAGCCCTATGTGTATGGAAGGGCTTTCACGGTCCCCTGAGTTGGCTGCAGAGGGCATCAGGGGAGAATGCCAAGTTGCTAAGGTGGAGTTTGGCCTTGCAAGAGTTTGAGGTTACTATTCAGCCCAAAAAGAGTAGTGAAAACAGCAATGCTGATGGACTTTCATGTCGGGACTATCCCTCTGAGACTGAGTTCGTTAAGGGTGCCAGCAGTGCCCCACTCCCCGTTAGGGCCAGTGGGCCACAGGTCACCCATTAAGAAGGGGAGGTGTAGAGGGAGAAAGGGGGTGGCCCGGTATTAAAGGGGTTGCACCCCTTATGGCCATCCCGTGACCTCACCACAGAGACAAGGGGTTAACTGGACTGCGGTCCAGGGATGAGGTTTGCAACTTGTTGTACCTTGAAAATGTATGTTCCCCTGTTTCATTATAAGCATGTATTTTAATGTTTTAAAGTGCATTTCTGTATCTCCAGTTCTGGAGGTCGCAGAGAGTTCATATTTGGCCAATATGTGGAGTCACTGTAGGCATTAAAAACTGGCAAAGGTCGACCCACTGAGCCCACCAGAATGGAACTTATTAATATGTGTAGATATTAAAGTGTATATATTTTGGATCTGTTCTGAAAATGCAGACGCCATTTGCTAGGTTAATAGGTCATGAAGGGCAGACGGCTGAGTAGCCTAAGCACGGCAATCAAAAGTTAACTGCCTTGATTGTTACCCAATGTCTAGGGATTAAGTATTAATCAATCAACAAACTCTGTTACCTGAGGGCATGGGTTAGTCTGTTAGTCTCCACCTTAGAGAGTAGATACAGATAATTGTTCACCAATAGGCTGTGTTCAATGTTAAGAATAGGGTTGCACAGGTATATAAACTGTGTCAACCCTACCGTTTTGTGTTGTGCTGGATTGCTGGAGTTGTGCTTCTGATTCCACCTTGAATGTCACTGAATTGATGGAGAATTGCTATTGGATACTTCTCCATTCCCCAACCCTAAGTAAGTGTTATCTTCTTGCCTGTTAATTGTACTATATTGCTGTGTTCACCTTCTTTAAGGAATAAATTATATTTTATTATATCTAAGCCTCGTTCAGTTCAACCCAGATATTTGGTGTTCATTATATCTTGTCATAAGCTACCGTGACAGGAGGCACGTCCGTCCTGTGGACCGAGATAGGTGTTTGAGTGTTACCGTATCTCGCCACTGGTCTCTCATTCCTCAGGTTGCTTGCACTGTGTGTGGTTTGCGTACCCAAGATGAAACTGGGATCGTTCCTTATCCTTGCCGCTTCGCGGATGAAGCTCAAGAAGAATGAGAATGGGGGGAAGGCGACTTGCTTCTCCCTTTTGTATTTGGAGTCTTGTGAAATCCACCTTTCTTGGAGGTTGAAGGGTAGCTTCTCCAAGATGGGTCTCACTCCACGGGCTGAGTCTAGGACGTTGAGACCTGTTAAGGAATGGTCTTTTCTTGCAACCTCCAGCTCTTGCAGCAGGTCTCCGAGCTCTCGTAGCTTCGAGTAGTCTCTAGTTGTGATCTTGGGAAAGCTGTCGATTCTTTTGAAGAGCAAATCCTCGACTGCTTCAGGGCTAGCGTAGCACTCTTCTAGCCTTTCCCACACTAGGTCAAGTCCTACTTGGGGGTGGTTCGCGTTTGCCGTCCTAAGTCTCTTCGCGTGCTCCCTGGATTCGTTTCCCTGCCATTTGAACAGCAGGTTGAGCTCTTCCCTTGCTGAGAAGCCCAAGCTGTTGATTGCGTCCTTGAACGTAAACTTCCACATCCGGTAGTTCTCAGGGCGGTCGTCAAAGCTGATGAGTCCTGTTTGCACCAGGTCACGCCGGATCATGTACTTGGCTATGTCTGTCAGGCCTGAGGCATCGGCGTGCTTGTCCCGTTCTGAGGTAGTAGCTGGGAGGGTCCGTGCGGTCGCCTCTTCCTTGGCGTGAACGCGTGATGACTGCTGGTCAATCTGAGGAGCTGTGTTCTCCCGTGTGGGTGTACCTGGATAGCGAGCCTGTTGTGGTGCATCCGTGTGTGCGCTGGCGTGTGGATCACTGTTGCGACTGTAGCTATCCCAGGCAGCATGTATCACTGAAGGAACAGCGTCTTCTCCTCGTGGACCTAGCAAGTCTTTGGTGTCTGAGGAGTCACTTCCTTTGTGTAGAGATGGCGCGCTGCTGTTTACACTGAAGAGGCTCCTTACGTAGTCTTCAGTGCGTTGGGCTGGATCCTCTGAGGCTATCCGTCTGTACGGTTGCTCCCCGCCGTCCTGTTGCGCAGCTGCTTCTAGGACTTCAGCTTGGGCTATGGCGGCGGCGGCATCCTTCTCTTGATTAAGTGCCTCTAGTTCCGCATCAAATTCGGCTTTCCTACGCGTAGTGGCTGCGGCGGCATTAGCGGCGGCTGTCTGCTCCTCCTCTTCTATGCGCGCTCTTCCTGCTCTTACGGCTGCCTCTCTCCGACTATATTCGGCCCTGGCACGTGCGGCCTCTGCAGCGGCTCGCGCCTTGGTAGCGTTTGTGCTTGCGCTGGACGCGTTAGATTGCGCTGATCTTGCTGACCTTGATGAGTGCCTGGATGTGCTTGAGCGCTGCGATGCGGTCTCCAGGAGGAGCTCTTTTCTCTCGCTTTGGGCGTCTGCGATGGCGGTTCGCACGCGGCTGTCACGTGTCATGTCAATATTGTGCTGTAAGTCCCTTTCTTGCAGGCTTTCACCGGTGTTAGCCCTGGCCAGGTAAGTGACGTATGTTATTCCCTGATGAAGAAACCCACGGGTTTCGAAACGCGTTGGAAAAGCTATTAACAGTATTGCCTTCAACTGTACTGTCCTACTACGGCGAGCTGACCCAGTGAAATCGGCGCCAATATCGGCGAGAACCCCACGGTGACGTCACCAACCCGGAAGGGTCTGAACGGAGGGGAGAGAGAGGATTTCAGCTGGCGTGGAGCTCCGCTTTGAAGCAGCAACCTTTGGTAGAGCTGCAAACGTGTTGATTCGTTTATGGGAGAAAGAACTTTCAGAGACTCCATACTTACCTAAGCAGGAACCTGTGTCCGTGGAACCAGCGTCCATATCCATGTGAGGACATCTGATCCGGCTTCCACGTGGTGTTTGGGTAACATTATCCCGAAAATGCTTGTTTAACATCATCTTGATGTACGCACGATACTCACCTTATTTATTGTTTATGTCAATATAATTTATATATATTATATATAAATTTAATATATTATTTAATATATGTCAATATAATTTTTAATACACTATGAGCGTTGTGCGCTGTGTTTTTTCTGTTTTTAAGTGACGTATGCCTCTGAAAGCCCTTGGTAGCATGAGTGGTCTATCTTTAATTGAGTTATTGCCTGCTCGAGCTGTTGTACAGAATTGCCAGCGCCGGCGACGTTGCGTATCCCAAGCGTCGTAGTGTCCCAGGCCAACTCTAATTTAGCGCGGTGCGCTTCAATGTCAGTCTCATATTTTTCGCGGGCCTTCTGTGTCAGTGTGACGGTCCGTTTAGGCCTTGCGTCTGTCTGCGCCTGTTGCAGTTGCGCAGCAGTCTCTGTGTCTGAGTGGTCACTCTCCTGCGTGATGTCTGGTGAGGATCTGAGTTCTGCCATGCTGTAGGTCTGTGTAGGCCTTTTGCCAGTGCGTATGGCGTGCGGTCTTTTACCTGTGTCAGCGATGGGCGACTGTCTCAGATGATGCCGAGCGGTGTCCTGCAGCGCTCAGCGTAGCTGTACTCACAGGTATCCGGTCGCTCTGACCCGTGTCCTGGCGGGTGTCCGGTAGCGTGGCCCTTGATGGTGCTAGTCGTGGGGACGTACGCACAGGTAGGTGAGATGGTGGCTCCTCACTATGGAGCTGTGCAGAGGGTGAACTCAAACAGAGAAAAGACAATCAAGTTTTGTGTAAGATGCACTGTCTGTCTGCAAAGCTGCTGCCTTGTGTGCAAGGTTGTTTGCTGGCTGTGTGCAGGCTTTTGCTGTAGAAGGTCTGTGCTCTTATAGCAATGTAAGGCTGCTCACTTGTCTTTGCAAAAAGTAGTAGTTGTTTGCTGTATAGAGGCTGGTGGCTCTGTGTAGCAATGTGGAGCAGTATGTTTGTACAGTGGTGATGAGAGACTGCTGTTTATTTGCTGTGTAAGCTGCTTGCTTGTTTCTTTCGCATAAAGGCTGTGGGTAGCAGCTCCTCTGTGTGTGTACCCAAAGCACACGGTCTTCTTTCTACTGTTCTGAAGCCAGGGTCACGTGTGACGTGTGAATGGCCCCCGATAGCATTAACTCAGCCCCCTTTCCAAATCACTCCAAGTCCTATAATATTTCCTTCACTTTATTGGAAAAAGCAGCAGAATACAGGTTCTTGTGAATGGTGTGTAGTAGTGATTTGTAGTTAGAAGCAGGTAGAAAAAAATTGCATTGCCATAGGAGAGTAACAGGGATGCGTGCTGTACTCACAGTCTGCAGGGTGGAAAAGGAAGTGAGGAGCAATGTGGGTAAAAGGAATAGTCTAGGGACATGGGGGAGGGCAGACTAGCCCATTCTGGTAAGGATCTCAAAGGCTGCAGTAGCAACTCACTGATTACATGCCCAGAGGGCATTAGAAAGGGACACCACATGGTTACATATCACACAGGCACAGTGTGTGTGTGCAAACTCCATGCAGCTGAAAATAAGAACTGACAGACAGAAGCTGCAAAGGAAAGAGGGGGAGGAAAGAGGGGGGTGAAACAGGGATGTGATTCTTGTTCCATGACACCCTATGTGCCTGATTAATTCTAATCTGATGTACGCTTAACCTTGAACAACTTATTTTCTAAACACTGTTTTTTACTACTTCACGATGAGCGTTTTGCGCTTTGTTTTGTTGTTTGTAGATTTCAGGGTCTTGTGCTACCCTTTACTCAGCAGCAGACGCTCTTCTATATTGGTAACACCAGTTTATTTGTACCACCTACTCTCCACAAATCGTTTTTTTGTGTGTGTGTGTTGTATATTCAACCATTATCACGTGTACACTTATATAGAGGTTTATCTTCTTTTGCGCACTTGTTTGTCTGTATTTTTTTGGTATAAGGGGGGCCTGGGGCATGTGGGCTTACCTGGGGCCCTTGGATGGGCCTGCTGGAGCAGCATGGCCAGCACAGGGCAGAAACCAGCAGGCCTGGGGAGGGAGGGACAGATGGGTGGTGCTGAGGGAAGGGGAGGGCCCTGCAGTCCTGCAGGAGAGAAGGGAGGGACAGATGGGCGGTGCTGAGGAAGGGGAGAGCCCTGCAGTCCTGCAGGAGAGAAGGGAGGGCAGATGGGCGGTGCTGAGGGAAGAGGAGGGTTCTGCAGTAGGGAAGGGAAGGACAGCTGGGCGGTGCTGAGGAAAGAGGAGGCCCTGCAGTCCTGCAGAAAGGGAAGGACAGCTGGGCAGTGCTGAGGGAAGAGGAGGGTTCTGCAGTCCTGCAGGAAGGGAGGACAGATGGACGGTGCTGAGGGAAGAGGAGGGTCCTGCAGGAAGGGAAGGACAGATGGACGGTGCTGAGGGAAGAGGAGGCCCTGCAGTCCCGCAGGAAGGGAAGGACAGATGGGCGGTGTTGAGGGAAGAGGAGGGCCCTGCAGTCCTGCAGGAAGGGAAGGACAGATGGACGGTGCTGAGGGAAGAGGAGGGTCCTGCAGTAGGGAAGGGAGGGACAGGTGGGCGGTGCTGAGGGAAGGGGATGGCCCTGCAGTCCTGCAGGAAGGGAAGGGAAGCTGGACGGTGCTGAGGGAAGAGGAGGGTTCTGCAGTCCTGCAGGAAGGGAAGGACAGATGGACGGTGCTGAGGGAAGAGGAGGGTCCTGCAGGAGAGAAGGGAGGGACAGGTGGGCGGTGCTGAGGGAAGAGGAGGGTTCTGCAGTAGGGAAGGGAAGGACAGATGGGTGGTGCTGACGGAAGAGGAGGCCCTGCAGTCCTGCAGAAAGGGAAGGACAGCTGGGCAGTGCTGAGGGAAGAGGAGGGTTCTGCAGTCCTGCAGGGAGGGAAGGACAGATGGGCGGTGCTGAGGGAAGAGGAGGGCCCTGCAGTCCTGCAGGAAGGGAAGGACGGCTGACGGGTGCTGAGGGAAGAGAGGGTTCTGCAGTCCTGCAGGAAGGGAAGGACAGATGGACGGTGCTGAGGGAAGAGGAGGGTCCTGCAGTAGGGAAGGGAGGGACAGATGGGCGGTGCTGAGGGAAGGGGATGGCCCTGCAGTACTGCAGGAGAGAAGGGGGCGGCAGCCAGGAAAGGGGAGGCCCCGGATTGCCTGCACAGAGTGAAAACTTTAGTGTTGCCGACAGGGAGGCCGGGCCCCTTGACTGGGCGAGCCCGGGACAGCAATCCCGGCTGTCCCCTCCTATCGGTGGCCCTGACTAAGGTCACAGCCTCTCTTCTCCACGTCACTCCAGCACATTGTCTGATCTCATCTCCACCTATCTTACTTTTGGGCGTCGTCTTGTTTTTTTATATCCCTTGGAATCCAGTCGAGTATCATCTTAGTCCAAGAGTGGTCATTTCCTCTTACAAATTCTTCTTGTCACTATTTTCTTTTCTCCGCCCGTGTGAAGATGTGACAGAGCTTTATTTGGTTTTGAACCCCATTCATTATTTTTCTTGTTTCTTCAGGTAATACCCAGCATGCATCTCTTCATACTTCTACTTTGCTTTTAGGGGTCAGGTTTCACATCCATACAAGAGCACGGGCATATATATATCTAGCAAATGGAAATATTACTGTATGCTCATTTGCATGTCTTAGACAGGTCTGCAACCCCGCCTTTCACCATTATCACCCAGCACACAGCACTTCCACTGCAGCAAGGGATTCTGGGAAATGACATCAAATGAGCACACAGTGCCACCTTTTGCTTCAAAACCATTTTTAACATGGTTCCCTATAGGCTTAAGCTTGCTGCATGGTCACAGCTTTTGGCACAGCCAGGGTTAAGATGTATATCTATATATCTATATATCTATATATCTATATATATATATATATATATATATATATATATATATTTCTTTATTTATTTATTTATATACATATCTACAGTGGTGTTTACTCTTCCTTATGATCACAAACTTTGATATGAAATCGGCGAATATTTTCTGGTTGTGGGAAAGTGTAATGTGCTGGATCATAATGTTTATGAAGAAATCGCTAGCATTGGGAATATTCCTTGGGGTCAGCCCTGATGACTTGAACGTTGAAATCATTGCAACATTCTCCCCTACAGATACAAAATCAAAGTGCATCAATCCTTCAGATAATAGGTGATACTGAATATTAAAAGCCCGATCTGAGTATCCGAAGACCAGGCGGCCTCTCCAGCAGAGGGACTATCACCCTGGATTGTGTTGCTCTAAGCCAGGGGAGTGCAAACTTTTTAAGCTGCGCCCTCCTGTCTGCTCCTCCTCAGTCACGCGCCCCCTCCACTTGTTTGGCGACGTCAAATGACGTGGGGTCACGTGACCCCGTTACCATGGAGACGGGTGTGTGACATCACTCCGTATGACACCGCCGCGTTGCCATCGCGACAGTCAGAGCAAATCTCCAGAATCATGATAAGTGAGTTGCAGCGGCCTCACGCGATCCCCCAGCATTTAATTTAAATGCTTCTGGGAAGAGAGCGGGGCCTCTGCAAGCGCCCGCGCCCCCTCACAAATGTCCAGTGCCCCCCTTGGGGTGCGCGCCTCCCACTTTGTGCACCACTGCTCTAAACCAGGGGGGCGCCAAATTTTCAGTCGGCGCCCCCCTGCCTGCTCTTCGCCCCCCCCGACCCCCCTTACCTGTTCCTGGCGTCTTTTGACGTCACGACATCATGTGATGTCTCGTTCCTATGGCAACATGTGACCCTGGGGGTCGCCAGAAGCCGCCAGAGAGCAGGTAAGGGAATTACAGAGTCCTCAAGTGCGCTCCCCGGCATTTAATTTAAATGCATTGGGGAAGAGCGCAGGGTCTCTGTAAGAGCCGTACCCCACCGCCCCCCAGAAAATGTTGCGCCCCCAGTTTGCGCACCTCTGCTCTAAGCCCTTTAATGTGGATGAATGTAAATTGTAACTGCAAATGTAGGGGTATTGCTGCAACAATGTATAAGAATTGCAACCCCACCCCCCACCCTACCGTCCCCACACCTCCCCACCTCCCCAAAAAACAACCAAGAAAACACGTAACCAAAAACACACTGCTCATAACTAAACACACAAACCCAACCATCCAAAAACGCCCCCCACACACCACGCTAATCCCTCCCACACCACAACCCCAAATCCAACCCCACTAACCGTCCCACAACCTCCCCACCACAACCGTCACACATTCCCCCAAACCCCACTCATCCCCCCACACAACCCCACCCATCCCACACTCCCCCCACACCCCTCTAATCCTCCCCACCCACCCACCCCAACTCCCCCACACCCCTACGTCCCCACACTCCCCACACCACCCATCCCCACATTCCCCCACACCCCAATCATACTCCCACCACCCACCCCATCTCCCCCCACCCTACCGTCCCCACAATGCCCACCCCCAACAGTCCCACACTCCCCACACCCACTCATCCCTCCCCACCACCCACCACAACTCCCCCCCACCCTACCGTCCCCACACCTCCCCACCACCCACCCGTCCCACACTCCCCCCACACCGCACTCATCCCTCCCCACCACCCACCCCCCTACCGTCCCCACACCTCCCCACCACCCACCCGTCCCACACTCCCCCCACACCCACCCAACACCCCACCCTCCCCACAAATACACCCACCCACCTCTCCCCCCCACCCCATTCCTTCCCTTCTCCCCTTGTTTTTTTTAACATTCTCTCAAAATGTTTTGTATTCTGTACTTTAAAGCACGAGTCCAAGCTGCCATTTTTTCTTTTTTAATTTCATTTTTTCCCTTTAATACGTGCATCAATACAATCCACGCAATGATAAGTAATTAGCTAAGTTGCCGATCGATCCGTTCTCCTGTGATCGATCAGCGAAGATTCGGCTCGGGGGTTCACTACATGACTGCAGTATCTGGGACTTTCTAAATGGTTGCTATAGAAACAAAAAAAGGCTTGTTGCATTAAAAATGTCATTCAGAGTTCTTTCAAATATATATACAGTATATATTTTCTCATAGTATAGAACTGATTTTTTTTAGCCACGTAGGATATTGCTTGGTCTGCAGCTTTAAATGTAGACATCTTAATAACATTTTAGTTAAAAAAAAAAAAAACAATAATAGGTGATAGTGCAGATAAGTGAAAATATATATATATAATTTTTGGTGAAAAATACAAATTGGTAATTGTGTCAGAGGGGGCAATGTTAAGCATGGCTGTCTCGTGTTCAAGGCTGCAGTCCAGCAGGGAGCTAGTTAAATCCCAGCCTGAGAGAGGCTGGGTAATTAACCATGCCCCAGCTGCCTCATTAAGGGTGTTTAAAACACAAGACCTGTCACTGTTTCAGGGCTGTCAGAGTGATAAAGAGACTGCTGGCTGAACCAGTGAGACCCGGTGCCTGAGCTAAAGCACCCAGAACCCTGGGTGGCCCTCCCTGGGGAAAGGGAACCTCACACTTTAACTGTTGAACAGGCCTGTTCTATCTATGGTTTTGTGACATGTTTATGCTGAACGAAGCTCCTTTATGTTCCTGGTTTATGCAAAGATGCCTAACCCAGCCCTCTCAGATACCCCACGTATCGCTGTCTTGTCTTCTGCAGCAGCAATCCCACCCCATTAGGTTCCGAGGTCCTGCTCCATCAAGCTTCCCCGTGGTCTTTCAGGAAACTATGGACAAGAGATGGAGGGCAGCTCTCAGGAACCAAGTAAAGCATGAAAAAATAAAACACAAATAGTGCGATAGTGTATAAATCCAGTGTGTACTAATTGTGAAGTGGGCAATGGATACACTCACAAAGTACAGTGGATGTATAGATGGAACCGGCAACCCTTGACGAAAGCAGCGGGCATTGTAAATTCTCTGATATTGGTTGTTCGATATTTGTTGTGTCATTTCTAAATTTGGAAAGCTATTAAAAGTTCCAGGAATCGTAATACAAATGTTATTGTGGTACAGCGGGTGTGACCGGGTGAGCATCTTCAGGACCACAGAGCCGGAGAGCCGCTCTTCCCCCTCTAGGACAGGGGCGGCCAACTCCAGTGCTCAAGAGCCACCAACAGGTCAGGTGTTAAGGATATCCCTGCTTCAGCGCAGGTGGTGCAGCTAGAATTTGACGAAGTGCCCTGTGTGTGAAACGCGTTAGAGTGGTCCTGTATTTTTTGGCTGTTCCTCGTTTTCCAATAAATCCTGTTTTTACCAGCAAGCAGTATTTCGGACTCCATCTTTTCCAAGGAGCTGTGCTTTCCGTCCGCCATCCTTACAGGTGACTCTTTGCAGAATGACTGAGCCACCTGTGCTGAAGCAGGGATATCCTTATAACGTGGCCCTTGAGAACTGGAGTTGGCCAACCCCTGCTCTAAGACCTAGCAGTAAATAAAACTTGCATACGATGGTCTGGAGGTTAAGCAGCCACGACTTTTATTAAAATGTCAATACACAACACAGGAAGGGGTAACCCTGCCAGAGTGCTACCCAAACCTGATGAGGCCAATGGTGCTCAACCATGGCCACCAAACACCCCAAGCCAAGAACCGCAAAGCCCCGGCCACTCAGATGATTCATCATCAGCGAGAATGGGCCCCAGGTACCACAAGCTAGAGACGGGTGAATCCGTCCAAATCCGTTTCCTGGAACTCCCCGGGTGTTTTAGACCAGAATCCGCTCTCAGATTAAATATCTGCTCTCACTCCCCACGGATTTAATCTGGGTGAGGATTCATAACAATCCGACCACGGGTTATTTATCCGCCCTGTGGATTGTTAGTGATAGAAAAAAAAATTAGAAGAAGGTGGCTCGACCTTTTTTAGACTGATTCGGAGAAATCCGTGGCCCAATGGAACCATCCGATCCACGGCGGATACAAATCCTCTCTACCTAAAGCACAATGAGCCCTGCCCACTCACCAATAAATGCCACCAATCAGGCATTAGCGTACCACAGAGCCCCGTCTGGGAAGGTTACCCAGCTCACACCCCCAACCAACCAGGAACCATGACAGGCAACAAAACGCTCCAATGTCCAATCTCTTCCCTTTTGAGTTTCATACAGCATCACTCACCTTCTGTTTCATTACTCTCTTCTAATGAAATGCTTCGTTCTCCTTTATAGCACAATCATAAACCAAACAGCAACGTCATTAAAAAAGGGGAAGGGTGGCCCCTGCCTCCCCTTATAAAACCTCCCACACGAAAGACCCATCAGCGACACGAGTCACACCAACCCGACGGTCCCCAGGAGGTAAGCAGTAACAGCAGGGGAAGGAGGAGAAGCCTCGCCCTCGCGTTCATGCCACCCAACACTTAGGGACACTTTTTATTGCAAGCACAATATATAAAAGTTTCAGATAGTTGGAAGCTGTCTCACCTGGGGGGCAGTTATTTCTCAAGTGTATACACAACCTCTAGCCCACTTCCGCCGAATAAGGAAGGGAGAGTGGGTTTTCCTGTGCACACTTCTATTAAGCACATAGAGGCTATTGTAGAAAGGCGTCGCAAATGGCTTTTTTGGTGCAAAATGAGCACACTGAAACCTGATTTTAAATTGCGCTTGTGTGGGCCCGATGTATTATCCTGACATTTCTCCATCCGCGCCATCAGCGTTGAAAATGTATGTTTTTTTGGTGCACAGAAACGACCTGTGTTGTCTATCAGATGTTAATGGTGATAACTAAAAAACGATGTTTCTGCCCATCCAACGAAAAGTAGAAAGTGCGTCAAAATTGTCCTCGAAGTTGAACTTGGCGTAAATAAAGTTGTTAATGGTGTTAGCGCAGAATTAAGTTGCTGTGTCTCAACCCAAAAAATGTTTTTGACGCACCACGGATGTTTAATTATATTGGTTAACTTAAATGTATACTTTTCACAGTATGGCTGCTATAAATAATATTACAATAATAACTTCCATTGACTAACACACGACAAGTAGTTGTTATTAATTTTTTTTAAAAATGCACATCATTCAGTTTTAAGTTAAATTGTATCGATCACGTGTTTAACATGACGCCGTGATCGTCACGGGAGACCAGGCAGGACAAAGTGGTTCAATAAAGAATTTTTATTCCAGCCGGAGCCAGCAAGCACAGCACAAACACAATCAGAGCGATGCTCCCTAATGCCTCGGCCATGTTCCTTGCTTGCTGGCGGAAGCGTGCTCACGCGCGCTCCCGCTCAGCACTGAGCCCCTACAGCCGCAATTAGAGCGGCTTTAGTAGGGGCTCACCTGCTCTTCCGCGCGCTTGCGCAGGTCTGCTTGCCGGCGAGACAGGTCGGTCACGTGAGCGGTTCGCCCAATGAGGGCAAACCAGCTCCGTGACGTCACTGGCCCGCCCCCGGCCAGTGACGCGCCCGCCCCCGGACCGCCCCCTGACGGCTGCTGAGAGCGCTTGCGGTAAGCAACCGCAAGGCTAGGGAAAGCACCCGGTTTCCCTGAGCCTCAGCGCGCCTCAGCACGCCAGCGGTAAGCGTGTCCGAGGCCTTACACAGGGGCGTATGGGGGGAATCCGTCGCTGACTTGGTGCTGAGCGCCACATTGAAGGTTACCCAGGGTTTGCTTCCACACACTGTAGGGGTAGGGACCGTCCAGACCTCTCTGGTGCACTTAGAAGAGCACTTTCAAATCTCCAGCTCAAAAGTCCTGCTCTCCGCTGCTCCCGCCACACACAATCTGCAGCACAAACGCACTTCCAAATATCCCGCTCGGATCGTCTCCCCGCGTTGTTTTCAGGCGTCTCCGGCACAGCCTCGGAGCACACCGCTTAGATCACCTCCGCGGCAGGATCCGAATGAGCTGTGGAGCGCTGATCGGGTTCCCCTTTATATAGCTTCCCCCGCTGCCATAGGAAAGCATGGCAGAGGGGCTGGCGACCAATCACAGCGCGGGTGCTGTTCACGAGGGCTTGCCTGCACTTGTCAATCAGGGCTGGGGGGCGGGCTTAGGGAGTTAAAGGACTTGCGGAGGGAAGTTTAAATGGACCAATGGAAGCAACGCCTACCAGAGAGACTCGGAAATGGCTTCGCCGGGCCGTCAGGATATCTCCCGCGGGGCTAGCGCTGATCTGGCTGGGGAGGCAGCCATTTGCTTCGCTTTTCGGGCAGATGGCCCCGGGCCCCATCTCTGTCCCTTTATTCTTTGTACCCTGCCCCCCTCCTTCCCGTCCAGTCCGAGAAGCCATTTTCTCTGGACATGCAGGCGTCACAGAGGGGTTTCTGAGCCCCGTATGTCCCGAGAGACTACGGCTCTGCTTTATAGTTACACAAACACATTTTTATACTTCATTACATTTGCACAAAAGGAATAAAAGAATCACAGTACAGGGTCCCTGGGCCCGTGTTCCTCACAGCGATGCGTCAAAATTCATTTCAAACAACGAACGGTGCATCATATGTAGGACGTTACCCAAGAACCTTTACAGACATAACGCACATGTTAAGGTTTTCACAACTTTTAGCACTGAAATATGACCTTAGTACACTTCCTATGTTAACAAACTAACTTTAAATATGATACTTTTGGTCTTAGTAGGGATGGCCCCTTAAAGGAGCAATCTACAGTAACTAACCTCCATTTTGTTTATAGGATTGGAACCAGGGAGTCCTCCAGAGCAGCTCCGGGGACCCCTGGGTTCTCGTGGTACTTATTGGGTGAAGTCACCAGTATTACTTCCTGGTTTGTAAAGGGGATTTAAATGGTTGGCGAATAGGAAGCCACAGCTGATGAAGTCACATTTTTCAATTTGGAAGCCATTTTGATTTTTCCCTGTGGGAGACTTCAAGCTCAATAATTGCATTGATAAGTATCTCGGAAACAGGGGGGTCCTTGGAGCTGAGAGTAGGGGTTTTTGACCCCACCCCCAGCCCCCACCCTGTTAAAAAAGAACAACACACAGAACCCCAGCAAGCTCTTTTTGGGAACCCCTGAGCCCCCACAAAATATATATGTATATAAGTGTCAAAAAGGAGTGCTCTTGACCGTGGCATATGTATACAACAAGCAACAGAGAAACCCAATGCTACATCCAATATGACACAAATACACAGTAAAATACTTATATATTCTCTTGAAAAAGGGTCATTTAGTTTAACCCTTTGGCCAAAGCATTGTAAGCTTGTGAGCCATGACAAGGCAGACCCAGTTCACAGGTCCTAACACTACCAGATAAAATACTAATATACCTCTATTAGACTTAAAATTCTCATTTACCTCTTTTAGGAGGGAGAAAGACCAACATTGGATCTATATCCAGTAGAATGTAAAAGACCTGCTGACGTGGGGAGGGGCGAGCTTAAAACCTGGGAAGGAGGAACCACTAAACTCCAAACAGCTGAGACCAGCTGAAAATAAGTTAACAAACTGCTAAGTTAACAAAGTGAGCTGCTGACATCTAATCTTCTGTAACACCCCTATCCCACCCGACTGTATAGAGACAGGGTGTACATGAATAACAATGTCAGTGGTGCTCTGTGACAGGGTTTAAAACTGCTCATTGGAGTGTTAGCTCAGTAGTTACCTCTTATCTCAGGGTCTTCTCTGCGTGGGGTCAGGCCAAGGCTGTAGAGGAGTGACGTGCAGATGAAATAGAAAGGAGGGCGCCAGGAACTTTTAACTTGGTGGTGTTTATTAAGCACAATAGTCTTTAAAGTCCATACACAGGATCTTGTGAATACAGTACGTCAATATGAAACAGCATCATAAGGACAGGTTTTAGGTGAACCTCATTGAATAGAGCATTCCGCCAAGTAACCTCTCCCCCTCCAGACAGGAGTTCCATGCAGGCAATGGAGAAACTAGGACCTCATGACTTTGATTGAATGCAGAGTATGGTGTCCACCACCTCCACGCAAGAGTAGCCTCTTTTGGTTACCTAGATCTAGGACCCTGCATCTAAGGACGCTCATCCCTGTCTGTTGCAACACGGCCAGGAGGGTTTTCCTAACCTGCCTGGGGCGTCCAGCTTCGAGTGGAGCTGCTTGGGTGTATTCCCTTGGGTCCCTCTATGATAGAAAGATCCCTGCCATCGAACACCTCTGGGGTCCCTCTCCCCCTGGATAGTTGTTGGACTCTTTTAAACGAACCAGAGCCCCTGGGTAGACTGGACACTACCCCGCTTGGGGTAGGGCTAGGACTCAGGAGGAGCCAGACTAGGACTCAGGATTGACTATAATTTGGAGGAAGCACATATTTATACAGGAGGAAGAGCCAGCCATTCTACCCCCATAACTGGGCAGATTTAGATGTTGCAAGGCCCTCATCCTGTCATGGGATCCCAGCATCTTCCAGACCCAGACATGTGCCTGGAAGCTGCAACATAATACATACACAAAGGAAGCAATCTCACATGTACTGTGATGGTTTAACCCTACCACTGCCTGCTGTTACCAGGACTAACAGGTTTAGGGTAAAGAATATAGCAGGGTGCTACACTTCTAAAGAGTAAACAATGGGCCATATTTACTAAGCAGTGTTCTGCCATAAAGCACCTCAGTGCTGGAACAGCCTATTCAAATAAATGGGCAGTAAGGTGACTTGCCGCGCCACAAGGTGTCTCATGGCAGGACTGCTTCTTACTGTAGATATGCTCTCTATCCTTGAAGAGCATAAAGTGCTTTGTACAGGTATGAGCACTCAGTGAGAAGTAGAGCTCAAAACTAATACTGTGAGAGTGGTTCTATCCATCAGCTGGTTTAGCTCACACAGCTAGAGCTGTTGTCCTGAATAACAGGCTGTGTGGGTTCAACTCCTAATCTTGTTCGGTCTGACACCATGCCCTATTCCTAAGGTGCTTTGGGAAGCCAGCGTAATCACTTCCTGCAAAGAGAATTGTTTATTTTAAAATAAAGTATTTAAATTCAGTATGTGTCTGGCAGATGGCACAATGAATATTTGTGTCCCTGTTCTGTTATACCGTAGCCATCTTTGTGCATATCTGTCATGTAGCACCAAAATGAGAGCTCATATCTGCAGTAATTCCCTCCCCCTGGCTTCCTTTAAAGGAGATCACTTCCACTTCCTGGTTGACAGTTGAATGTTCCTTGTGGAGCACACCTGAGAGACCTGAGAGACCTTTGAGATACGCTAATAGCTAGGTTAACTCACACTGCTAGAGCTGTGGCCTAGAAAAGTATTGATTGTGGGTTCTGACAACATTCAGATCATTTGGTTAGTGCCCTACCCTTATTAACTCGGTATAGTTGGTACAGGAATCCTTTTCGGAAGTGTGGGATGGAACTCATTTCAGTATACTATGCATCTCCCACTCTCATTTTTGAGGGGGAGGGGGGCGTTTTTTCCCTATACAATCCGCGGAATTCAGGGAAACGGATTTGGACTGGTTTGCCCATCTCTACTCTTCGTATCAGGCACATATTAGGATCGCCGACAGGGTCCCCTGACTCACTGGGCCTGGGATAGTAGTCCCAGCTGTCCCCCACTGTTGGCAGCACTGCTGTTACATGGAATCCCCAGTTTTTTGCAGCCCCCCCCCCAAATTGGGCCGCTCTATGTGACCGCCTAGTTTGCCTAGGGGTTAAACCGGCCCAACCCTGGATACAGAACCTCCTTCACCTTCCAGGAATAACACAACCCTACAGATTTTTGTATTATTAGGGATTATTATGACTATTTGTAATTATTGTTATATTAAGATTACATCCAGAGAACAATGCATTTCTCAGCTAGGGTGTGCCGGTCCTGACTTCCTGGGAGTTACTGGGTGTTAAGCAAGAATTATACACCGCATAATGAGGAAGGCGAGGGCAGCCTTTTAAAAGTCCTTCTGCAATAATCAAGCATTTCAAGAACACAGAAGTCCAATGTACAAGCTGGAAGTCTTTTTTTCAGAGTGCAAAACTGTAAACAAGCCCTCCAAATTTTTACCGGGCCCAGGACAGAGCACCGGAGGCGGCCCCATGTATCTGAGGGGGTGCTGAATCTTACCTAGCTGGGGCAGGGGGTTAGGGACCGGAATAGCACATTTGGTTGCGGTCGTTTCGGCCCCAACAAATGGCCGCCAGTGATCGGCCTCTGCCGCATCTATGAGAAGGTACGTTGTAGCCGTTAGGGTAGGGGGTTAACTTTAGGGGTTTTAGCGGTTAGGGGGATAACTTTAGGGGTTTTTAGCAGTGAGGGTACGGGGATAACTTTAGGGGGTTTAACCAGTGGTGGATTTCCAGATCCGCTGCCGTAGGCACTTACCTGGTGCCGCCTCCTCTGTGCTGCCGCCCTCCATCTTCTTCGAAATCGCAGCATCAAATGACGCTGCAGACATCACCAACGTGACCTCACACAGCGTCTCATTGCCATGGCAACGAGACGCTGTTTGATGTCACAGCAACATTTGATGCCGCAGAAAGAAGGCGTAGGTGGCACCAGGTAAGGAACTTCCCATCAGGCCCAATAGGCCCGAGAGTGCAGTCTCTGTGTTAGGGGGGCGGAAATTTTTGCCGACTCCAAATTTTTCCGCCCTAGGTCCCGGCCCATCAGGCCTTATGGGAAATCTGCCTCTGGTTTCAGCGGTTCGGGTAGGGTGTTAACTTTAGGGGTTTAGGTGTATGGGTAGGGGATAACTTTAGGGGTTTTAGCAGTTAGGGTAGGGGTTAATTTAGGCACTTACTGTAGTGACGAAGCAGCCTGCGGTGACAGGTCCAGGCAGGGAGGTGAGTCGCTGCAAAGCGCCAGCAGTCATTTGGCCACAACCAAATCTCCTAGACCAAAGGGAGAGCTCCACAGCTTATGTTTCACGGTGTACGAAGGCCCCAAGGCCGGACTTCTACCCCACTTCTGGGCGGCCTGCACTTCTGGCCCTATCCGGCCAGTCCCACTGCCTCTGCCCGTCTTTCTCTCCCTCTCCTGTCTGTGGTCCCCCCTGTCCAAAATGCATTAGCAAAATGTGAAGCATTTCCCCACAAATTCGATTTCCTGCAAAACATTTCATCAAACCTCAACAAAATATTGCCAGTAAGCGAAGCATGGCGTGTGCGACCTATTTATCGTCTCAGCATTAGGCCTTGGAAATAGTAAAAAATACCGCGCTGAGCCAGCACACTTATCTCCTGCGTCTGGTATGTTTGTGGCTTTAGAAAAGGGGAGAAGGGTCCTCTGGTGCGTTACTCTGCTTGTGGCTCCACGACGTATAAAGCGTATGAAGTTCAAGAGAAGAAAGGGGGACCACAGTGAGGAAACAACACAATGGTTATACAAAATTCACTTCTTCATTTAAATAAGGGGGGGGGGAAGAAGGGGGATGGATAGTGAAATTTCACTTATAGGAGGAGACACACTCACATAAAATCTCTAATATCTTGAGCAGATGTCTTCTCCTCTGTGTTTGGTTGGGTGGGTCGAGGGTGAGAAGATGCCTCCTGATATCTTCCTCAAGAAAAAATAAAAAGGGGAAAAAAAATAGTGCAATACAATTTATTAACACAGTGGGTAAAAGAGATTTAAAACTTACAAGCGACCGATATTAGTTAGCATAGGGAGGAGATGCCGCCAGACTCCACAGCGCGTCCCTTCCTGGGTTGGGGTGTCTTGTCTTGGCTGGTTCCCTGCTGGCAGATTCTTCCTGTCTGTGCTTTGAGTTTTAGGTGGCTGCAGTACGGATGTCCAAGGCCCGTGCACAGGCTGGGTCCTCCTTCAGCCGCCTATCCCCTCTGCACACTTGATACTCAGCTTCCTTCCTCCGTTGCGCATGCGCATGCGCAGACGGCGAGACGCTCTATTAGGAGGGAGAAAGACCACAGTGGGTCTATATCCAGCAGAATGAGAAACAGTTCCTGGTAGCTGGGCGAAACGCGTAGAGTTTACCAGTGGACCAATTTTGGTCTTGGAGACGATCCGTAGAATCAGCTCTGAACGCCGTGACGTCACACCTTGCAGGCGGGCGCTCAGAAGGAAGCTCCGGTCCAGGACACAGAGCCGCGGAAGCCAGCAGACTGACCTGAGGGAGGCGGTGAGCTGTTTCAGGACATCCTCCATTCACATTATGTGATACATGCTTTTATTCTTTGTGCAAATTGTAAGTGCGCATTTTATATTGTGTTTTTATACATAAAGTTTTCATACTGATCGCACGATGTAGTTCTCTCCCTCTCTCTATATACACATACTGCTGACGGAGAACTGCCAGGGGGTTCAGCTCACAGACATCTTCAAGGGTGGCAACCCAATTTGCCAACTGCTGTATATATACCTTTGCTCCTGTGAGTAGATCAGCTATACGAGCCAAGTCATTGCCTGTACACCTACATATTACATTACGTCTGCACTTATATATATTTTTATTCTCTTATTCCCCCACATGCTCCCCCTGGATGTTTTGAGATAATCCTTAATCCTTGGAACCCGTGAAACAGGTCCCACCAGTGAGGTTTGAGCAAGGGGTTTGGTCATTATTTTCATCAAAATCACTTCTCTATATTATTTATTTATTTCATTCACGAAGTAGCGCCTGTCTTTCACCTTTTCTACACAATATTGGCTGTTTTTTGGGGTGAGTGGGCTGCACACTTTTCACGATGGAATCTAGCACTATTAATGTTAATGTGTTTTCTAAGAGATTATTAAGAAAGATTAATTTTAATAAAACAATAGAAGTTGATGTTTCTAATGATGAAAATGTGGACAATTTGATCAGTAACGAATTTACTAAATTAGAAAAACTAATGATAAGAGATACAAAAAAGTGGTTAGACGTTGTATTTCTACAACAATATAAAGAATGTAATATTATTCCCAGGGGACTAAGGGTACGAAAGAAACCATCCTTTGATTTGGAGGATGAAACATTTTTAGCAGATTGGAATGAAATATTGGACAGATGTTCGTATGGGCTTATTGATTTAATCATTAAACAGCAGAAAATACATCTTAAACAATTAGATGAAGAAATAAATGAAATAAAAGACAAATTAACCCCCTTTGAGAATTCTAAAGAATTTCAAGAAAAAGACACTGCACTCCAAAAGAAATTAGAGACTTTAGAAAGAGATACGGACAATAATAAAACCATAAAATTACATAGAGATGAGGAAGACTACAGAAAGGGAGAACAAAGAAGTTGGAATAACAATAGAACTTTAAAAAAATATTATAAAACTGACTATAGAAAAGACAAACATGGGGAAAAATATACCAATTATGACAATAGGAAAGCACACACAGAGAGGGAAAGAGAAGAAAGGTTTGAACACCAAGATAAAGCAAACACACCTAGGGATAACCATCATTCACCCTCAAAAGAAGAATATAGAGGCAGGGATAGAGCGAACTATACTCCTATTAACCAATCCAAAAAAGATAGAAGAGATGAAGATAGATTAAGGAACCAGCAGAAAAAGACCCACTCATTGGACTCTAGAGAGAGAAAAGATAATAGAGATAAGAAAGAACCCACCAAACAAAATAGCACAGATTCCTCTTTTTTAGGGGCGGAGGGGCCTTCCAGTTTGTGGGATATAAGTCACAAACAACCACAGGCAGAGAAGGGAACAATGAGCAGCTCAAAAAGAGGAAGACTCTCAGAGGAAAGAGGGGTAGAAGAAAGCACAAGAGACAACAAAAGGAGTGCAAAATAAATGTTGAAAATGTTTTTAATCTGAGTACTACATCTCTGACAGACACACAAAAAAGTGTACTATCAAAGGGACTATCGTTCGCACCTATGAAGACACACAGTAGCTTCAACCTCTATATAGATGCTAATCGTTTCCTTAGGAAACTCACTGTAAAACGCTATTTTTTGGGGAGACACATAGAACATAATGTTACCAAAGAAGTACCACCAGTGGTAGCAGAAGAGAGGAAATTCATCCATACTGGATTGAAACAAAAATCAAAATTTTTCCACATTTTGCCACTGGCAATCATTTAGATGTCTTCTTTAAAATGGTCACTAAGGACTTTGAGACTCTAAACTCTGACTTAACAGCTAAGGGCAATAGAAAAATGGAAAATTATAAGATAGAGAGAGGAACTAGAACAGAAAACATGCATGAGAAAAATATCCCACTCATGGGCTCTAGAAGAGAAAGATAATAGAGATAATAAAGACCCACCAAACAAAATAGCACAGATTCCTCTTTTTTAGGGGCGGAGGGGCCTTCCAGTTTGTGGGATATAAGTCACAAACAACCACAGGCAGAGAAGGGAACATGAGCAGCTCAAAAAGAGGAAGACTCTCAGAGGAAGAGGGTGAGAAGAAAGCACAAGAGACAACAAAAGGAGTGCAAAATAAATTTGAAAATGTTTTTAATCTGAGTACTACATCTCTGACGACACACAAAAAAGTTAATCAAAGGGACATCGTTCGACCTATGAAGACACACAGTAGCTTCAACCTCTATATAGATGCTATCGTTTCCTTAGGAAACTCACTGTAAAACGCTATTTTTTGGGGAGACACATAGAACATAATGTTACAAAGAAGTACCACCGTGGTCAGAAGAGAGAGGAAATTCATCCATACTGGATTGAAACAAAAATCAATTTTTTTCCACATTTTGCCACTGGCAATCATTTAGATGTCTTTCTTTAAAATGGTCACTAAGGACTTTGAGACTTAAACTCTGACTTAACAGCTAAGGGCAATAGAAAAATGGAAAATCTTACCAAGAATAGAAAGATGCTTTCAAAGAACTTATGGATAACCAAGATTTGGTCATCAAACAGGCTGATAAAGGGGGGGGGGGAATAGTTCTTATGGATCGTGTAGATTATGAACATGAGGCATTAAGATTATTGGAGAGACACCAACACCTATGTAAAATTATCTCCAATCCCATTATCAATACACTGAAGAACTCAAGGTTTATAAACAGAGGAGAAAGAACCGGCATCTGATGATAAGAATACAATTTCTTGTTCAGAACAAGCCAGATGCCGGTTTATTTCCTACCTAAGTCCAAAGAGTGTAGTCAATCCCCCAGGAAGACCTATAGTTCGGGAGTTGACTCATCTATGCTACCTCTCACTTATATAGACACTATATTACAACTCTTGTAGTCAAACAAAGGGCCTATCTGAAGGATACAGTTGACATACTTAATCTTTTGAGTGGGAAATAAAATGGGAAAATCATTACATACTAGCAACCTGTGAGTTTGCTTCGCTTTATAAACCATTGAACACACACAGGGATGTTGAACGTAAGGAGTGTTTTGCAGGAAGATGATAATTTACCAGAATACAAATTGATTTTATTATTGACAGTATAAAATTCAATTATAGAGCCAATTATTTTTGGTATGCACACACTTTTTATTTACAGAAATGTGGGACGGCGATGGGGACGAGATTCGCACCAAGCTATGCCAATCTATTTTGTTTCAGATTGGGAAAAAATAATATCTGGGTTGAGGGAGAGCTTGGTGCGAATCTTGTCCTTTATCGCCGCTACATAGATGATATTATTTATTTGGAGGGGTGGTGAAGACACTTTGTTACATTTATTGACAATATGAATGTCAATACCTATAATCTAAAATTCACGAGTGAATGGAGTCACCAACAGAATTAATTTCTAGATTTGAATATTTACATTGAAATGGAGCAATAAAAACAAGGACATACTTTCAAAGAGATAGAAAAAACAATTTTATTGAAGAGACAGCTGCCATCTACCAAGATGGATGGACAATGTCCCATCCAGTCCTTTAAAGAATCAGAAGAAGGAATTGTACAGACATTGAACAATATTCACAATCAATCAGAAAAAATAAAAGATAGATTTCTGGAAAACAATATCCTGAGGAGGAGAAATCGAATTAGCCAGGAGGAAGGCGAGGAGAGTTCTAGGGGCGATCTACTAATACCTAAACAAAGGACACAGTTAGGAACACAAATTTGACTTTGCATTTTGACAGGATACAGTAGATGCTGGTAAAGTGAGAAAATCATACAAAACACTGGGAAATTCTCAAAAATTATCCTATTTTGGGCCCCAACATCCCAGATAGACCTAATGTAATCTTTACCAGGCAGTAACCTCAGAACAAACTAGCCACCCAGTCACTCGGGACAAAAACCTAAGGTTAAGGGTGGCTAATAAGAAAGCTTTTTCGGCTGTACCACCTGGAGTGCTTGCCGGTTTCAAATCATCAGAAAACACTAAGTTCAGTTCCAATGTCACGGGTGGGTCTTTGATATTAATAGCTCTATGACTTGCAGGACAGACCATGTAGTTTACATGATGTAGAATGTTTGCAAGTTACTATCATTGGCAAAACAATCAGGCCTATAAGGACAAGAATCAACGAGCACCTTAGTGCTATTATAGGAGGAAATTACCAACCACAGCATTCCAACCATTCACTGAGTTTCATGGTGGGAGAACCGACCTGCCTAACCTTCAAAGCCATTGAAACATGTGCTACCCCATTGGAGGGGAGGAGATAGGGGTTTAGAACTCATAAAAAGGGAAACCTTTTGGATTCATCGTCTGAAAACACTAGCCCCTAGAGGTTTAAATGCTGAGATAGACATCACACCTTTTCTGAATTATACCACCATGTATATCTGTCATAGAGGTTTAGTCTTGCCCCTGCTCCCTTGTTCTTTCACCTGCTTTTCTTTCAGATAAACCTCCAGGAATGGTATCCGTTCTGATACCTACACTTATAAATATGTCTTTGTTTAGATTATATGTCCATTGATATTCATTCTGTATGCACCTTTATTGTAAATGATATGTCACTTCAGCATTTTGCTTAATAAATCACCCCCACGTCATGTTTCTGTTGGACCACTTTGATATAATCTTCCCTGTGTGTGATCAGGAAGAATACTAACATTAGTCCCACTCTCATATAATTGCCCATAGAGGATGTCTATATACAGTATCTATACATCCTTTAGTATGCCATTAGTGCCTTTGAACTATGCCATATATGATGAACCTCAACCACTTTTATTGAACCCTCACAGTGCTCCTTTTTGGCCTGTACATATAAAGACTCAATCTAAAAAAGATGATTACCACCATTTTTGGAATAAGCCCCAGAATGAATTTAACTTGGTTTCATTTTTTGTTTAATTTTAGAAAAACCCTAACAAATGATATTAGGGTTACCACTATGATCTATTGTAGTGCACTTCCCTATTTTCCTCTTGTTCCGAATTATAGTCACAATTAGTATTTTTGGCATATACTCTATTGCTAACAAATTGAATCATGAGCATCTGCCAGTGACATCTCATAATACCCATTAAGGGTTTAATTGTAATTTATATTCATTAGAAGCTGTTAAATATAACTCTGATACTAATAGAGTGATGGTTTCCCCATGTTTCAAATGTGCTTTGTTGTTTTCTATTTTTCATCTATTCCAACCCACATCCCAGTGCAATCTAGGCTAATTTCTTATTGATAATTGAGCCGTTTTTTAAACATAGAAAGAGTATAAATAGCCACCAATTAGAACACATACCCACCAATCCTGAAGAAGCCTTGACTCTCCAGGAATGGCCATCTGTCTCCGATACCTATACATATAAATATGTCTCTGTATATTAGTTATGTCCATTGATATTCATTCTGTATGCACTACCTATTGTAAATGATATGTCACTTTAGCATTTTGCTTAATAAATCACCCCCACGTCATGTTTCTGTTGGATCACTTTAGTATAATTTTTCCCTGTGTGTGATCAAGAAGCATATTAACATTAATTCCACTCTCATATAATTGCCCATAGAGGATATCTATATGTCTATACATCCTCCATTATGCCATTAGTGTCTTTGAACTATGCCATTTATTTGATGAACCTCAACACTTTTTATAAGAACCCCATTAGTCTCCTTTTTGGCCTGTACATATAAGAGACTCAATCTAAAAAAGATGGATTACCACTATTTTTGGAATTATCAATTAGGAAACTCCTGAATGAATTTAACTTGTGGTTTAATTTTTGTTTAATTTTAAAACAACCCTCAATAATTGATATTAGGGTTACCACTATGATCTATTGTAGTGTTTCTCCCTATTTTCCCTCTCGTCCGAATTATAGTCATAATTAATGTTTATTTTGGCATATACTCTTAAAACTTCATTGCTAACTACTTGAATCATGAGTATCTGCCCAGTGACATCTCATAACACCAAGTAAGGGTCTAATTGTGATTTATATTCATTAGAAGCTGTTAAATATAACTCTTGATACTAATAGAGTGAGGTTTCCCCATGTTCAAATGTTGCCTATGTTCGTTTTCTATTTTCATCTATTCCAACCCCCACTCCCCAGTGCAATCTAGGCTAATTGACTTATTGACTAATTGAGCCGTTTTATTAACATAGAAAGATGTATAAATAGCCACCAATAGAACACAAACCACACTCCTGACGAAGCCGAGAAACAGTTCCTGGTAGCTGGGCGAAACGCGTAGAGTTTACCAGTGGACCAATTTTGGTCTTGGAGACGATCCGTAGAATCAGCTCTGAACGCCGCGACGTCACACCTTGCAGACGGGCGCTCAGAAGGAAGCTCCGGTCCAGGACACAGAGCCGCGGAAGCCAGCAGACTGACCTGAGGGAGGCGGTGAGCTGTTTCAGGACATCCTCCATTCACATTATGTGATACATGCTTTTATTCTTTGTGCAAATTGTAAGTGCGCATTTTATATTGTGTTTTTATACATAAAGTTTTCATACTGATCGCACGATGTAGTTCTCTCCCTCTCTCTATATACACATACTGCTGACGGAGAACTGCCAGGGTGTTCAGCTCACAGACATCTTCAAGGGTGGCAACCCAATTTGCCAACTGCTGTATATATACCTTTGCTCCTGTGAGTAGATCAGCTATACGAGTCAAGTCATTGCCTGTACACCTACATATTACATTACGTCTGCACTTATATATATTTTTATTCTCTTATTCCCCCACATGCTCCCCCTGGATGTTTTGAGATAATCCTTAATCCTTGGAACCCGTGAAACAGGTCCCACCAGTGAGGTTTGAGCAAGGGGTTTGGTCATTATTTTCATCAAAATCACTTCTCTATATTATTTATTTATTTCATTCACGAAGTAGCGCCTGTCTTTCACCTTTTCTACACAATATTGGCTGTTTTTTGGGGTGAGTGGGCTGCACACTTTTCACGATGGAATCTAGCACTATTAATGTTAATGTGTTTTCTAAGAGATTATTAAGAAAGATTAATTTTGATAAAACAATAGAAGTTGATGTTTCTAATGATGAAAATGTGGACAATTTGATCAGTAACGAATTTACTAAATTAGAAAAACTAATGATAAGAGATACAAAAAAGTGGTTAGACGTTGTGTTTTTACAACAATGTAAAGAATGTAATATCATTCCCAGGGGACTAAGGGTACGAAAGAAACCATCCTTTGATTTAGAGGATGAAACATTCTTAGCAGATTGGAATGAAATATTGGACAGATGTTCGTATGGGCTTATTGATTTAATCATTAAACAGCAGAAAATACATCTTAAACAATTAGATGAAGAAATAAATGAAATAAAAGACAAATTAACCCCCTTTGAAAATTCTAAAGAATTTCAAGAAAAAGACACTGCACTCCAAAAGAAATTAGAGACTTTAGAAAGAGATACGGATAATAACAAAACCATAAAATTACATAGAGATGAGGAAGACTACAGAAAGGGAGAACAAAGAAGTTGGAATAACAATAGAACTTTTAAAAAATATTATAAAACTGACTATAGAAAAGACAAACATGGGGAAAAATATACCAATTACGACAATAGGAAAGCACACACAGAGAGGGAAAGAGAAGAGAGATTTGAACACCAAGATAAAGCAAATACACATAGGGATAACCATCACTCACCCTCAAAAGAAGAATATAGAGGCAGGGACAGAGCGAACTATACCCCTATTAACCAATCCAAAAAAGATAGAAGAGATGAAGATAGGCTAAGAAAACTGCAGAAAAAGACCCACTCATTAGACTCTAGAGAGAGAAAAGATAATAAAGATAAGAAAGAACCCACCAAACAAAATAGCACAGATTCCTCTTTTTTAGGGGTGGAGGGGCCTTCCAATTTGTGGGATATAAGTCACAAACAACCACAGGCAGAGAAGGGAACAATGAGCAGCTAAAAAGAGGAAGACTCTCAGAGGAAAGAGGGGTAGAAGAAAGCACAAGAGACAACAAAAGGAGTGCAAAATAAATGTTGAAAATGTTTTTAATCTTAGTACTACATCTCTGACAGACACACAAAAAAGTGTATTATCAAAGGGTCTATCATTCGCACCTATGAAGACACATAGTAGCTTCAACCTCTATATAGATGCTAATCGTTTCCTTAGGAAACTTACTGTAAAACGTTATTTTTGGGGGAGACACATAGAGCATAATGTTACCAAAGAAGTACCACCAGTGGTAGCAGAAGAGAGGAAATACATCCATACTGGATTGAAATAAAAATCAAAAAATTTCCCACATTTTGCCACTGGCAATCATTTAGATGTCTTCTTTAAAATGGTCACTAAGGACTTTGAGACTCTAAACTCTGACTTAACAACTAAAGGCAATAGAAAAATGGAAAATCTTACCAAGAATGAGAAAGATGCTCTCAAAGTACTTATGGATAACCAAGATTTGGTCATCAAACAGGCTGATAAAGGGGGGGGGGGGAATAGTTCTTATGGATCGTGTAGATTATGAACATGAGGCATTAAGATTATTGGGAGACACCAACACCTATGTAAAATTATCCTCAATCCCATTATCAAATACACTGAAGAACTCAAGATCTTACAAAACAGAGGAAAGGAGACCGGCATACTTGATGAAAAAGAATACAATTTCTTGTATCAGAACAAAGCCAAGATGCCGGTCTTCTACTTCCTACCAAAGATCCATAAGAGTGTAGTCAATCCCCCAGGAAGACCTATAGTTTCGGGGATTGACTCACTCACTGCTAACCTCTCACTTTATATAGACACTATTACAACCTCATGTAGTCAAACAAAGGGCCTATCTGAAGGACACAGTTGACATACTTAATTTTTTGAGTGGGATAAAATGGGAAAATCATTATATATTAGCAACCTGTGATGTTGCTTCGCTTTATACCATCATTGAACACACACAGGGATGTGAAGCAGTAAGGAGTGTTTTGCAGGAAGATGATAATTTACCAGAATCACAAATTGATTTTATTATTGACAGTATAAAATTCATATTAGAGCACAATTATTTTTGGTATGCACACACTTTTTATTTACAGAAATGTGGGACGGCGATAGGGACAAGATTCGCACCAAGCTATGCCAATCTATTTGTTTCAGATTGGGAAAAACATAATATCTGGGTTGGGGGAGAGCTTGGTGCGAATCTTGTCCTTTATCGCCGTTACATAGATGATATTATTTTTGTTTGGAGGGTTGGTGAAGACACTTTATTAAAATTTATTGACAATATGAATGTCAATACCTATAATCTAAAATTCACGAGTGAATGGAGTCACCAACAGATTAATTTTCTAGATTTGAATATTTACATTGAAAATGGAGCAATAAAAACAAAGACATACTTTAAAGAGATAGACAAAAACAATTTTATTAGAAGAGACAGCTGCCATCTACCAAGATGGATGGATAATGTCCCATCCAGTCAATTTACCAGAATCAGAAGAAATTGTACAGACATTGAACAATATCACACTCAATCAGAAAAAATAAAAGATAGATTTCTGGAAAAACAATATCCTGAGGAGAAAATCGAATCAGCCAGGAGGAAGGCCGAGGGAGTTCATAGGGGTGATCTACTAATGCCTAAACAAAAGGACACAGTTAGGAACAACAAATTTGATTTTGCATTTTTGACAGGATATAGTAGAGATGCTGGTAAATTGAGAAAGATCATTACAAAACACTGGGAAATTCTCAAAAATGATCCGATTTTGGGCCCAAACATCCCAGATAGACCTAATGTAATCTTTACCAAAGCAAGTAACCTCAAGAACAAACTAGACCCCAGTGCACTCAGGGATAATAAACCTAAGGATAATGGGTGGCTAAATAAGAAAGGCTTTTTCGGTTGTACCACCTGTAGTGCTTGCCGGTTCAAATCATCAGAACAAACTAAGTTCAGTTCCAATGTCACGGGTGAGGTCTTTGATATTAATACATCTATGACTTGCAGGACAGACCATGTAGTTTACATGATAGAATGTTCCTGCAAGTTACAATATATTGGTAAAACAATCAGGCCTATAAGGACAAGAATCATCGAGCACCTTAGTGGCATTAAGAGGAAACTAACCAACCACAGCATCCAAAACATTTCACTGAGTTTCATGGTGGAGAACCGACATGCCTAACCTTCAAAGCCATTGAACATGTGCTACCCCATTGGAGGGGAGGAGATAGGGGTTTAGAACTCATAAAAAGGGAAACCTTTTGGATTCATCAAAAAGAGGAAGACTCTCAGAGGAAAGAGGGGTTAAGAAAGCACAAGAGACAACAAAAGGAGTGCAAAATAAATGTGAAAATGTTTTTAATCTGGCTACTCCATCTCTGACAACACACAAAAATTGTACTATCAAAGGGACTATCGTTTCGCACCTATGAAGACACACAGTAGCTTCAACCTCTATATAGATGCTAATCGTTTCCTTAGGAAACTCACTGTAAAACGCTATTTTTGGGGAGACACTAGAACTAATGTTACCAAGAAGTACCACCATTGGTAGCAGAAGAGAGGAAATTCATCCATACTGGATTGAAACAAAATCAAAATTTTTCCACATTTTGCCACTGGCAATCATTTAGATGTCTTCTTTAAAATGGTCACTAAGGACTTTGAGACTCTAAACTCTGACTTAACAGCTAAGGGCAATAGAAAATGAAAATCTTACCAAGAATGAGAAGATGCTTTCAAAACTTATGGAAACCAAGATTTGGTCATCAAACAGGCTGATAAAGGGGGGGGGAATAGTTCTTATGGATCGGTGTAGATTATGACATGAGGCATTAAGATTATTGGGAGACACCAACACCTATGTAAAATTATCCTCCAATCCCATTATCAAATACACTAAGAACTCAAGATCTTACTAAACAGAGGAAAGGAGACCGGCATACTTGATGATAAAGAATACAATTTCTTGTATCAGAACAAAGCCAAGATGCCGGTCTTCTATTTCCTACGCATAATAAGAGTGTAGTCAATCCCCCAGGAAGACCTATAGTTTCGGGGATTGACTCACTCACTGCTAACCTCTCACTTTATATAGACACTATATTACAACCTCATGTAGTCAAACAAAGGGCCTATCTGAAGGATACAGTTGACATACTTAATCTTTTGAGTGGGATAAAATGGGAAAATCATTACATACTAGCAACCTGTGATGTTGCTTCGCTTTATACCACCATTGAACACACACAGGGATGTGAATCAGTAAGGAGTGTTTTGCAGGAAGATGATAATTTACCAGAATCACAAATTGATTTTATTATTGACAGTATAAAATTCATATTAGAGCACAATTATTTTTGGTATGCACACACTTTTTATTTACGGAAATGTGGGACGGCGATGGGGACGAGATTCGCACCAAGCTATGCCAATCTATTTGTTTCAGATTGGGAAAAATATAATATCTGGGTTGAGGGAGAGCTTGGTGCGAATCTTGTCCTTTATCGCCGCTACATAGATGATATTATTTTTATTTGGAGGGGTGGTGAAGACACTTTGTTAACATTTATTGACAATATGAATGTCAATACCTATAATCTAAAATTCACGAGTGAATGGAGTCACCAACAGATTAATTTTCTAGATTTGAATATTTACATTGAAAATGGAGCAATAAAAACAAGGACATACTTCAAAGAGATAGACAAAAACAATTTTATTAGAAGAGACAGCTGCCATCTACCAAGATGGATGGACAATGTCCCATCCAGTCAATTTACAAGAATCAGAAGGAATTGTACAGACATTGAACAATATCACACCCAATCAGAAAAAATAAAAGATAGATTTCTGGAAAAACAATATCCTGAGGAGAAAATCGAATTAGCCAGGAGGATGGCCGAGGGAGTTCATAGGGGCGATCTACTAATACCTAAACAAAAGGACACAGTTAGGAACAACAAATTTGACTTTGCATTTTTGACAGGATACAGTATAGATGCTGGTAAAGTGAGAAAGATCATCACAAAACACTGGGAAATTCTCAAAAATGATCCTATTTTGGGCCCCAACATCCCAGATAGACCTAATGTAATCTTTACCAAGGCAAGTAACCTCAAGAACAAACTAGCCCCCAGTGCACTCAGGGACAATAAACCTAAGGTTAATGGGTGGCTAAATAAGAAAGGCTTTTTCGGCTGTACCACCTGTAGTGCTTGCCGGTTCAAATCATCAGAAAACACTAAGTTCAGTTCCAATGTCACGGGTGAGGTCTTTGATATTAATAGCTCTATGACTTGCAGGACAGACCATGTAGTTTACATGATAGAATGTTCATGCAAGTTACAATACATTGGCAAAACAATCAGGCCTATAAGGACAAGAATCAACGAGCACCTTAGTGGCATTAGGAGGAAATTAACCAACCACAGCATTCCCAACCATTTCACTGAGTTTCATGGTGGAGAACCGACCTGCCTAACCTTCAAAGCCATTGAACACGTGCTACCCCATTGGAGGGGAGGAGATAGGGGTTTAGAACTCATAAAAAGGGAAACCTTTTGGATTCATCGTCTGAAAACACTAGCCCCTAGAGGTTTAAATGCTGAGATAGACATCACACCTTTTCTGAATTAATACCACCATGTATATCTGTCAATAGAGCTGTTTAGTCTTGCCCCTGCTCCCTTGTTCTTTCACCTGCTTTTCGTTTCAGATAAACCTCCAGGAATGGCTATCCGTCTCTGATACCTACACTTATAAATATGTCTTTGTTTATGAGTTATGTCCATTGATATTCATTCTGTATGCACTACTTATTGTAAATGATATGTCACTTCAGCATTTTGCTTAATAAATCACCCCCACGTCATGTTTCTGTTGGACCACTTTGATATAATCTTCCCTGTGTGTGATCAGGAAGAATACTAACATTAGTCCCACTCTCATATAATTGCCCATAGAGGATGTCTATATATTTAGTATGCCATTAGTGCCTTTGAACTATGCCATATATTTGATGAACCTCAACACTTTTTATATGAACCTCACTAGTCTCCTTTTTGGCCTGTACATATAAAAGACTCAATCTAAAAAAGATTGATTACCACCATTTTTGGAATTAAGCCCCAGAATGAATTTAACTTGTGTTTCATTTTTTGTTTAATTTTAGAATAACCCTCAACAACTGATATTAGGGTTACCACTATGATCTATTGTAGTGCACTTCCCTATTTTCCCTCTTGTCCGAATTATAGTCACAATTAGTATTTTTTGGCATATACTCTATTGCTAACAAATTGAATCATGAGCATCTGCCCAGTGACATCTCATAATACCCATTAAGGGTTTAATTGTAATTTATATTCATTAGAAGCTGTTAAATATAACTCTTGATACTAATAGAGTGAGGTTTCCCCATGTTCAAATGTTGCCTATGTTCGTTTTCTATTTTCATCTATTCCAACCCCCACTCCCCAGTGCAATCTAGGCTAATTGACTTATTGACTAATTGAGCCGTTTTATTAACATAGAAAGATGTATAAATAGCCACCAATAGAACACAAACCACACTCCTGACGAAGCTGAGAAACAGTTCCTGGTAGCTGGGCGAAACGCGTAGAGTTTACCAGTGGACCAATTTTGGTCTTGGAGACGATCCGTAGAATCAGCTCTGAACGCCGTGACGTCACACCTTGCAGACGGGCGCTCAGAAGGAAGCTCCGGTCCAGGACACAGAGCCGCGGAAGCCAGCAGACTGACCTGAGGGAGGCGGTGAGCTGTTTCAGGACATCCTCCATTCACATTATGTGATACATGCTTTTATTCTTTGTGCAAATTGTAAGTGCGCATTTTATATTGTGTTTTTATACATAAAGTTTTCATACTGATCGCACAATGTAGTTCTCTCCCTCTCTCTATATACACATACTGCTGACGGAGAACTGCCAGGGGGTTCAGCTAACAGACATCTTCAAGGGTTTCAACCCAATTTGCCAACTGCTGTATATATACCTTTGCTCCTGTGAGTAGATCAGCTATACGAGCCAAGTCATTGCCTGTACACCTACATATTACATTACGTCTGCACTTATATATATTTTTATTCTCTTATTCCCCCACATGCTCCCCCTGGATGTTTTGAGATAATCCTTTATTAGCTTTAGCCTGTCGCTTTGGCCTTGGCTTGGAAACGGCTCCTTCCTTTTGCTTTTTCTGCATGACAGGCATGGCAGAGGCGAGTGGGTACCTGCGTCCATAGAAACGGGGTTGATCCATGGAAGCAGATGGCACAATCTTGACAAGGGCAAGTTCAGATACAGATCATCGAGTGGTGGGCTATGCAAAGTGTGTAACCTTTTATGCATGGTGACGAGGTACAGGTGTTGAAAGTGGGTGTACGCAGATGTGAGTCATTAACGTATAAATACACCATCCATTTTGTGGATTCACTGCACTTTGAATATACATCGACTAAACATCGAAAATACATTCTTGTGTTTGTATTTCTTTCTACTCGCAGCAATGCCTGTTAAAAAGATTTCAAAGGATCTCAGCATGAGAATTAAGGAGATGTACATGTGCGGACAACGAATTGCTGCTATTCAACGCTGGTTAGCTGCTTCTGGCCTCGTTGTGCCATCAACCACCGTGTGCTATCATGCACACGGAAAAACAAGACAACGCACGAGGACACCAACGGCAACTAACGTGTAAGTATATTTATATAACTATATAATTCAGTATATCTATCATTGTTTATATTGCTGCATATTAATAGAACAATATATTGTGTTGATCTACTGTATCTACTTTTATAGTTATTTTGGTATATTTATATAACAACATTATATAAACAGTATTGTTTATATTGCTGCATATTAATAGAACAATATATTGTGTAGATCTACTGTATCTACTTTTATAGTTATTTCAGTATATTTCTATAACAACAGAATATATATTGTTTATATTGCTGCATATTAATAGAACAATATATTGTGTAGATCTACTGTACACTGGCGACACACTTTATTCGAGCTCGGCTAGTCCCACGAATTCGGGTATACCCGGGTGTATTGAGGTTTGTGACTGTTTTCTGCCCGAGTGCATTGAGGTATTTTCCAGGCAGGGATTGAAGCATTTTATTCCCGCTGGCTGCAATACTGCACAGTATATATATATATATATATACTGCATTACAATTCATGAATTTATGCCATCTGGTAGACACGCGAAGCATTGCAGCCTATTAAATCCTAATCATTATCATTTAAAAGATCAGCCGCCCGTCAGCCAGGCATGAACCCAGGCTGGGAAGGCAAACGCAACGGGGCTTGTCAGTGGTGAGGAGCGGCACATTCCAGGTATCTGCCAGGTACATACTGGGTATTTGCTCGAATAAAGTGTGTTGGTGCAGTATCTACTTTTATAGTTATTTCGGTATATTTATATAACAACAATATATATATATTGGTTATATTGCTGCATATTAATAGAACAATATCTTACTGTATACTATTTTTACTGCAAATGATGTGCTGTGCTTGTGGCCTACTGCACTGTAACTTACCGGATTGTTGTTTTTCTGTACATTGTAGTGAGACAACTCTTCTGGTCAACAAAATAAGTGAGGAGAATGATGAGAAGAGTGCATTAAGGGCCAAATACACTCTGCAGGAAAATCACAATCTCACTGTATCCGAGACCAGCATAAAGAAGATGAGACACAGAATTGGATGGAAATATGGACGTGTGAGGTTAGTACTGGACAGTACAGGAGGTAAAAGTGTTGTTTAAGAAACTGTACTGTACCTCTAAAATTATTTATTCCTTGTCATTACAGAGCTTGCCCCATGATAAGGGACGTTAACAAAATCAAGAGAGAGGTCCAGGCCCAGGCATGGATCGACAGTGGAGAAACTTTCCAGGATTGCATCTTCACTGACGAGTCTACTTTTTCGCTGGAGAGATTTGTCACCTTTGCATTCCACAAAAAAGGTCGCATATCTATGAAGCCGCGTCCAAAACACCCAGTGAAGATGCATGTGTGGGGTGCCATCTCTAGGCATGGACCAGGATGCATTGTCATCTTTGAAGGTAAAATATATAAAATATAATTTTGACTTATGCACTGTACTGTACTAGTGTGCAGTTTTTTGAGCACTTTTCTTTTCTTGTTATTGGAATCATGAATAAAGCTTTCTTCCAAGACAAAATTGTGCCTGAGATTGTGGAATACATCACACGTGAGTTCCCGGATGGTCACCGTTTCTACCAGGACAACGATCCGAAGCATACCGCGTCAACAGCGCATATCCTTGAGCGCGCATATCCTTGAGCGCATATCCTTGAAGACGCCAGCGGAGTAAGTGCGGTAACCGTGTCTCATTTTTTCCCACTGTTTTTACTGTGTACTGTATCTCTTAAACTAATTGTCCTTTTTTCCCCCTCCAATTACAGATCGCCAGACTTCAATCCGATCGAAATGGTCTGGCATCAGCTGAAGGACCATATCCGAAAAGTCGTGATACCCTCCAAAAAGGATGAGTTGGCGCAAGGCATACTGAGTTTTTGGAACGATGTACTCACCGTGGAACGATGTAATAAATATATTGACCATATTGCGACTGTGTTGCCCATTGTGATCGCGCGTAATGGGCAAGTATCAGGAAGGTAGTATGGTATAGTACTGTACTCTAGTATTGTAAGTGCAGTATGATACAGGTAAGTATGGCACAGATTTTTTCTTTCCTAGTAGTCAGAGTATACTGTAGTTCCAGTATAGACTAGTTTGACAGTACTAACTGCATACTGTAGTCCAATATGGAGTAGCTATACAGTACACAATGCCATAATACAGTATGTACCTACAATAACTGCTCAATTTTTTCCTTTCCAGAGAGAGCAGCACCAGACATCTGGTTACAAAGTATTTAACAGTAGTCACAGTATACAGTAGTTCAAGTATAGAGTAGTTTGACAGTACTACACAGCACACAATGCCATAATACAGTATGCACATAACTGCACTAATTTTTTGTTTTCTTGTCTTTTCAGAAAAAAAGGATGGCCTTGGAGAGAGGGGGGGTATCGTGTAAAGTCTGTGAACTGTTTGTACAGTTAAGTGTACAGTATCTAAAATGCTGTTATGATATACACAAAACCTCTCCTCTCTCAATCAACTACTGTACTGTACACAGAATGAGGAAGAAGATAAAGACGGAAAAAATTATATTACTATACAATATATATATATGATTATATATATTATATATTATTAATTAATATTATTATCAATGTGCATTATTCATGATTATCCACCGACCCTCAATTTCCATCTGACAGAAGAACTTAATAAAGACTGCATTATGTATTATGAATGATTATTTTTATATTTGTTTTTTTTGTTCCTGATAAAATAAAATAAATATTTATTTACATTCTTGATAATCATAATCATTCACAAAGACCCCACCCCCCACACACACACCTACAGTACACCAAAGAAAAAGAATGAATGACAAAACAACATGAATCAGTTAATGTTTTTTTTAACTCTCAATTCTCACAGTTCTGTGCAAATCAGATTTACATATCAAATTCGAGAAGGGATTTTCCAAAGCGTTATCGTAAACAAAGCCTCAAAGGGTTGGGGGGGGGGTTGGGTGAGTCATGCGCAGTAATCAGCTAGCTCCCATCTCAAAGAGGATTACACGCAGGCGCAGTGAGGTGACGCTTGGCTAGGGATGGATTAAAAACACAATGAAAAGCTTTAGAAAAGGAATGACTCTGTAGAGATGTCTGTCGATAAGAGTTTCAAATCCTTCAGTGAGCCTTGTGTGTGTGCGTGGGGGAGGGGGGCACAGGGTATAGCTGCAGGAAGGATTAGTTGTACTGCAGTTCAAAGAAATGACATAATTTCAAAAGGCAGCTCATCATAATAATTTGATCCCTACACCCCCAAATACAGTACATAAAAAGCACACAAATCAACCATGTGCAGTCAAACGCCCGGGGTCGCAGTCAAAAGCTACAGTACAGCACAGATTGAATATCGTAATAGCAAGAGGGTTTTTGCAGGCTTGTGGAGAAAATAAAAATAAAAAATGAGGAGAATTTTTTTTTTTTTTTTGGTCACTCACTCAAGCAAGCAGTTGTGGGGGAAGTTACAGGCGCATGCGCAGTAATCATCTGCTGTCAAGCAGGAATGTTATTGAAACCAGAAAGACACACATTCAAAGGAATGGTGTGGGAGAGATGTTCTGCACTCTAGAGAAGATGAGAAGTTGAAATACCCTGCAGTGCAGTAAATTATCCTGTGTGTGTGCGGGGGCGAGCGAGGGGAGAGCGCTGTATATGCCGAAATGTGACACTGTTACAGTACTGTACACGCCTATGCATTTCAACAATTTTCAAATTCAGGAACAGAAAACCCCTTGTGCAAAAATAAACATAGTTTTGATTGATGCAGGTTTCAAACTTTAATTCAAATATATGTCCACTTGAAGATACCTATGGTGACAAGTCTATTGCAGTTTTATTCTTTGATTAAATACTTCAGTTTAGTTGTGTTTTGTAGCTTTAGTCTAATACATAATGCAAATGCATGTATACAGTAAATATGCAAATTTACAAATACTGCGCGCGCACACGCAGACTGTGTACTGACGTAGGTTGAACTGCTAAAGTATTAGACTTCCAAGACAACAGCTCGCAAACGCCCCCCGTAGTTTTTAGATGGTATTGCAGTATTTCAGACAGCGATAATAAAATGCTAATATCACGAGCGCTAAAATAACGCAATTCACTCTGGACCAAAAAAAACAAAACAAATCTGCATAAAATTATCTGAGCGCGCGGATCCGGCTGCATTAGGATAAAGGCGGCCGCCACTGTACGCGTATTACCTTTCCATCTGTACATACTATATCTATTATCAATTACATACTTCACTATGAGATTTTTGTGCTGTTTCTTTTATTTATATATATATATTTACACAAACAGACAGAAACCGCATACACACCTAATAATAACTAGGGTATTTCTAAGACCATTATCTAATCTCTATAATAGAGAGAAACAAGTCGGTGCTCTGAGACAGAAATAAATAGAATACAGAAAATAAACAAGAAGTCTCAAAAATGAGCACTCAAAAAATCCCCCCCCCCAAAAATGATACTTTAATGTCCTCAAATGTAACAAACTAAAACATGATAAAAACACAAAACAGAACCCTGAAATAGACAAAGTGACTACATATAACATATGGCCAATAAAAAAAGTCTAAACCTATACACAAATATCAGGCTAATGCAAGAAGAGTGTAAGGTGAGATCCCAGGGAAACTAGTTCCCTGGATCAGCAAGACCGGACGGTCACAAAATATACCAAAAAGACCTAAGGGACACACTAATAAATATACTGATGTCATACACATGTAAACCACACACACTGCAAAATGGAAACTGTTAAGGTAAAGCTAACCCACCGTAGTGGGAAGTGTGCAGAAATCTAACAAAACTGTGTAGAGATGGATAAATTTGTATGAAAAAATAACACACACAACATTTTTTTTTCTATGTGTCAAAAAGAAAATCCTCACATAAAAATGAACAAATGTCCAGTTGTATCCAGGATGGTATGAAATCTTAAATAAACGAATAGCATATAAATTCCTTCAATTGTAGCATAGGGAATAAAGAAAAAATATACTCATCCCCCCTTGAGTTACATAGTGCGGTAGTATAACTCAAAGATGCCAGACAGAAGTTTCCACCAGATATCAGAATCCATACTATTATGAGTCCCAGAGTCAGCAAGGGAATATGTATCACAGATTAGAGTCTCAGGGTCACTGCAACATCTCCCGTGTTTCAACTTGCGGCTTCATCATGGAGTGTGGAGACTGAGGGAAAAGACTCACTATTTAAAAGAAAGTTAGGAATTGTAATAATAGGGAGTGAGAGGGGGAAGGGTTGTGAGCTCTAGCTACTGTCAATGATTAGGTGCCAGGGGTGAGAGAGTCATAGAACACAAAAAGAACACCTGCCTAGACAGGTGAAAGAACCCCTTTTGAACAAGCACTCATACGGTGATAGGTACAGATAGATTAAAAAAAAATTGAACCTTTATTAGTGTATATGGGTAAAATAAGTGAAGTACATAAACACTCAACACAATTAAAAACGTATTAAATGAATTGCCCCTAGGTCTATTTATAAACTAATACTTGAAGGAGAATGTTTGGGGATGTCTGGTACCATATGAAAAAATTTTTTTTAAAAAACTAATATGGTGCCTCAGTGTGGTCTATCTATAATGGTTTGAAAGAGTCTGGTATGTGTCACTCGAGTGTAGTGACAGTCAAACTACTTTCATGCCACATCTGAATAACTTGTGGTTCTGTGACTAAATACAGAGTAGTACCTGTATATCGCTAGGGTGTTGCGGGTTGAACCCACATATAAAGTTTTCAGTCAGTGTGACCTAGCTGCACTTTGCTGGTCACAGAAGCCAACAAGGGGTTAATTTGTATATCCTTCAAGGCAACACAGGGTATAATAAGATATCTGTAAGGGAGGCTACTATGTAGCTGTGGGGGAAAGAGAAGAGGATGATCAGTGGGAGCCGCAAATATATGCACTATTTCTATCCCACTGTTAGTAGTGTATTTCTAAGTTCTTATAGCCTCAAATGAGCATAATTTGATTAACCCACCAGATAGATAGTGAGGTGAGTTAATGCTCGTGCCCCCTATGGAGGTAGCAAGTAATTTTAAAGACAGGCTAGCTGATATATCTCTGCCAGTAAAAGTGTTTGAAACAGTGTTCTACAGCTGCCTTTAATAGAGTTGCTCTATATCTGCAGATCTAGATGTATGAATGTGGTTGTTGTTTTGGCTTAATAGTTGCCCAGCTAGTTCAGTCGGTGTAGTGACTGTGGGTAGGCAGAGTATATTTTTTATATGTTAATGCCGTTCAACATCCACCAAGTCTCTGGGGCAGGTAAGCCCCGTCTGTTTGATATAGACCGTTGATTATGATATCAGTGGTGCCTTGCAGCCGCTCAGTGATGCACCCCAGTGTTATAGGGGTATCAGAGTTGCTGCACTTTCGGAGCTTTTTTATCACCGCTCCTGAGTGGCGGCATCTGTTCAGTCCCCACCCGGCATGGTGTATTCATGAACACCGCCTAGTATATAAATGCCGGGTGGAACTCAGAGTGCAGACAGCGGCTATCTTCCGCGCTGTCTGACAGACGTCGCCGCACTTTTTTTTGAAAAAGCGTCAGCGTGACGCGAAATGTACGTCGGTGGGCGCTCCCCTGTGACGTCAGCACGCATACTGGTTGCGGCGACGTCTGTCAGACAGCGCGGAGAAGATAGCCGCTGTCTGCACTTGAGTCCACCCGGCATTATATACTAGGGGTTCATGAATACACCTGCCGGGTGGGGACTGAACAGATGCCGCCACTCAGGAGCGGTGATAAAAATGCTCCGAAAGTGCAGCAACTCTGATACCCCTATAATACTGGGGTGCATCACTGAGCGGCTGCAAGGCACCACTGATATCATAATCAACGGTCTATATCAAACAGACGGGGCTTACCTGCCCCAGAGAATGGTGGATGTTGAAAGGCATTAACATATAAAAAATATACTCTGCCTACCCACAGTCACTACAACGACTGAACTAGCTGGGCAACTATTAAGCCAAAACAACAACCACATCATACATCTAGATCTGCAGATATAGAGCAACTTATTAAAGCAGCTGTAGAACACTGTTTCAAACAATTTTACTGGCAGAGATATATCAGCTAGCTGGTCTTTAAAATTACTTGCTACCTCCATAGGGGGCACGAGCATTAACTCACCTCACTATCTATCTGGTGGGTTAATCAAATTATGCTCATTTGAGGCTATAAGAACTTAGAAATACACTACTAACAGTGGGATAGAAATAGTGCATATATTTGCGGCTCCCACTGATCATCCTCTTCTCTTTCCCCCACAGCTACATAGTAGCCTCCCTTACAGATATCTTATTATACCCTGTGTTGCTTAAGGATATACAAATTAACCCCTTGTTGGCTTCTGTGACCAGCAAAGTGCAGCTAGGTCACACTGACTGAAAACTTTATATGTGGGTTCAACCCGCAACACCCTAGCGATATACAGGTACTACTCTGTATTTAGTCACAGAACCACAAGTATTCAGATGTGGCATGAAAGTAGTTTGACTGTCACTACACTCGAGTGACACATACCAGACTCTTTCAAACATTATAGATAGACCACACTGAGGCACCATATTAGTTTTTTTAAAAAAAAAATTTCATATGGTACCAGACATCCCCAAACATTCTCCTTCAAGTATTAGTTTATAAATAGACCTAGGGGCAATTCATTTAATACGTTTTTAATTGTGTTGAGTGTTTATGTACTTCACTTATTTTACCCATATACACTAATAAAGGTTCAATTTTTTTTTAATCTATCTGTACCTATCACCGTATGATTGCTTGTTCAAAAGGGGTTCTTTCACCTGTCTAGGCAGGTGTTCTTTTTAAAGTTAGGAATTGGAGACAGCTGTCCTCAGCATGAAATCACTCGCTATTGGCTGGTAAAGTCAGAGGAGGAAGGAGGCGTGCATCTCTGCCCAGCTGACTGCTATTTATACAGATCTGCAGCTCCAACAGTATCCAAAGACACATCTTTGTGTTTCCTGGAAGCACGTTTAATCCTGCTTGGCGTCGTGACTATGTGTTGGTAACGGCAGATGTAACATCATTGTATACTGTTATTGACCATGAGCTAGGATGTGGAGCGGTGTCTCGCAGGTTAGAATCTATACCTCATCTCACATCAGCCAGGAAATTTTTTTGGTGGAGGGCATTCGGTATATTTTGACACATAATTATTTCACATTTAATTCTCAATATTATAATCAGGTATGCGGAACCGCAATGGGCACCACGTTTGCACCAAGATATGCTAATTTATACATGGACAGTTGGGAAGAAGATTTCATCTGGAACAACTGTCCCCTTGGGGCAAACCTGGTGCTCTGGAAACGTTACATTGATGACGTGATCTTCATCTGGTCCGGCGGGGAAACAGAGTTGAATAATTTTTTCACATATTTAAATCACAATGATAGGAATCTTAAGTTTACTTACAATCACAGCACTGAGCACATTGATTTTTTGGATTTACACATTTATATTATTAATAATGTATTACACACAAAAACATTCTTCAAGCCAGTGCAGGCCAATACCTATCTAAGAGCTGATAGTCAGCACAATCCATTATGGATAAGGAATATTCCAAGGGGTCAGTTTGTCCGCATGAGACGCAACTGCTCAGATAAAGGGCTTTTGCGTCTCAGGCTGAAGAACTAAAGCAGAAATTTGTTGAAAGAAATTATCCAGTGAGCCTTCTAGATGAAGCATTAGAACAGGTAAATGGTCTGGAGAGAGATGAGCTACTCAAGTACAATAATAAAAAAGGTGAACGGAAAAATAAATTCCATCAAACGGTGCCATTCATTACACAATATAATGAGATGGCACCTAAAATTAGGAACATCATTAACAAATATTGGCCTATCCTATTGAGGGATAATATCCTGGCAGAAATACTCCCTCCTAAACCTACCATTATATTTACTAAGGCCACAAATTTAAAATCGAGACTGGCCCGTAGCTGTCCACTCAATAATTCTAACCAGAAAAGAGCAAAAGTGGATAAGGTTTTTTTTAAATGTGCAAAATGTGTGGCATGTTCATTTAGTTGTAATGTAAAAAACTTTAAGTCCAATGTCACTTTGAAGTTTTATCCGATCAAATCTTTTATTAATTGCCATTCGGTGTATGTCATATATTTACTCCAATGCCCTTGTGGTTTACAATATGTGGGCAGAACAGGTAGAACATTCCAAAGGAGAATATATGAGCATATATATAATATAAAAAAGGGGTTAATCACCCACAGTGTGTCTTATCATTTCCTGACACACCATAATAAAAATCCAAAAGGATTGGTGTGTCAGGCAATTGAGACCATTCCTATTAATATAAGAGGTGGCAATAGACTACAACAATTCAGTGTGCGTGAGGCATACTGGATTTATGAATTACAAACACTCTCTCCAAAAGGTCTTAATATAGATTTTGATCTGGGAGCCTTCCTGTAACTATTTGATGACTGATATTTGCCAACACTATTAGGTTTTTTTATACTTTCATTTTCTTTCTTTATTCACATTATGTTTCATGTTATGTATTGTTTTTTTGTAGTAATGTTTTTTGTAGTTATGTATTTGTATATTGTATTTGTCCCGCAAGGCTATTCAAATGCCAGTGTTTTATTATCATTAGCCATATAGGTGTTAACTCATGTATGCCTTAATAGATAGGCCAATCAGGAACTCGTATGTGAGTATACATACCAGGCATCACTGTCATGACTTTTTTCCCTGAGGAAGTGTGCGCAAGCGCACAAAACGCGTAGGGTTTTCTCATTACTGGTTTGGGTGTTGTGACGAAGGCACGCTTGAGGCTTGAGCTCTGAGACATCAGAGTTATTCAAGCAGGAGAAGGAGAGATCGCTTGCAGATGTATCCTGCCCAGCAGCGACGGAGCATTTTTGGAATATCCGGGACTTCCGTGGAGCAATCCCGCCTACCAGTGACGTAACATCTGGTGACGTCACTTCCGGTTGAAGCGGCACAGAGGCACGGAGTGTGGAGAGGTGCACCAGCTCACCTAAAGATCTGGATGTCTAAAGACATAATTTCCATCGCGCTTTAGCCATCTTGTGAGTAATACTCTGATTTAATTCCTCCGGATCGGCATACCCTGAGTCCCTCATCCATCCATTTTATATTCTAGAGTTGTATTAAATTGACTTTTTTATTTCCGCCTTGCTTTTGTGTATTTGTGGTTAGTCTTGTGTTGTGTTGTATTGTTCTGTTTGTCTTATGTTTTGTCATTTGTGAGTTAGTTGTATTGCACTATATTTCTCTTTTTTCATTTCATATCGCTTCCCACACTGATGAAGCTACATCTGACTACCTAAAAGACTGAGGAATTGCCAGTTCATCTCCTTGGACATTCATCCTTCTGTCTGGATTTTCCAGGACTATATTCCATTTGGACATTCCAGGCGCCGGTACCCCTTTTTGTCACATTAGTGACTGCTACCTTCAGGATGGAATTTTATTGCCATTAAGACTTCTCACTTATCTTCACTCTGTTACCCACTCCATGCATTAAGAGTTTTTTTTCTTATTTTGTTTGTCCCACATAGTAGTCCCAGGGAGGGTGATTATGCCTCCTGGGCGTGTGGCAGGGGTGTTAACCCCTTAATTAATTTAGGGGTTAGTAAAGCATTGCATGGTAGTGCTTTACTAGGCACTAAGGTGGGAAAGGGGGGTAGGTAGTATTGGTTTATGTTTATATTAACCCATTTGCAGCCATTTCTGGTCAGCTAGTCATAGAAACCCATGATAATGTCTCAAACACATAAAAATAATCCAGGCACTATTGTCACCTCTAGTTCCACAAACAGACAGATTATTTAAATTACCATTTCACCCTGCAGAAGGGAGACAAATACACTTGTTTTTATATACAGCGAAACAGATAAGGCCTAAATGCACTAAACTCCCTTAAGACAAGAAACACAAAGTAATGTTCCCTGACTAGGGCCCAGATCTACAGTACAAAGGTCTGTTAACTCAGTGCTACTAATGGAGCATTATCAAAATCATGAACTGCCATTTCCCTGAGGTTAACGTCTATCCTCAAAGATAATTATATTTAAAAACAATGATAGTTGTATATCTCCTAAATATAGGCTTAACGCCATGTTAAGTTAGCACTGCCTGGTGGTAGCTTCAAACAAGATGACTCGTCAAATAACTCTTACATAAAGATGTTTTTTCTCCCATCCCATATCATTTACATCTTATTATGACTAACATCTGTTATATTTATTTATAAAATGTTTTACCAGGAAGTAATACATTGAGAGTTACCTCTCGTTTTTAAGTACTGAATGTCCTTGGCACAGAGTTATAACGACAAATACATGGTTACAAATACATACAGTAGTTATAATGAGTGAAAAGAGTTATACAGTACATTATATACAAGACATTGTATGCACAGTTAAAGATACTGTATATATATATATATATAAAGCAGAAAATAGCCGTGTTAGTCCAGTTGCGATAGTGCAGAATAAATGAGTTCTCCAGTATTCGGTGATACCTTTTTTATTGGACTAACAATTTATGTCGTAGGACAAGCTTTCGAGAGTTATCCTCTCTTCTTCGGTCAAGCAATACTGATATACAAATAAATCTATGGCTAAAACAGTGTGGAGAGAGGAAAAAAAAAAACAACAGATATTTTCTGTAGATAAGGTAGGGTGTTAAGTGTTTGAAGCCAGGGGACAGTGTCAAAGAAACATTCAATGTTAAAGGATCATACAGCTGCACATCCAGGAATTTAGTGTATATGATTCAGTGCAACAAATGTGACCAAGGTTGCTAAATTGGGGAAACCAGCCAAAAACTACTAGGAAGAATGAATATGCACAGATACTATATACTCCATCACGAAGAAGGAAGATACTGCTCACCTGTGGGACATCACTTCTCACAACCAGATCATTCCATAAATGATCTAAAAATCAAAATCCTCAATGGAATGTTTAAAAGCACCCAAGAACGGAAAACATTTGAACTCAGAATGATAAGACTCTTTGACACCAAAACCAAAGGACTTAATGCAGACATGGGTTTTCTCACACCCTATCAAAATTGCTTGTAATCCTCCTGCTTGCCTCTATTCTTATTCACACTTTCTTCCCCCCCCCAGTATCCCTCCCCCTCCCCACCTTTCTTTGACACTGTCCCCTGGCTTCAAACACTTAACACCCTACCTTATCTACAGTAAATATCTGTTGTTTTTTTTTTCCTCTCTCCACACTGTTTTAGCCATAGATTTATTTGTTTATCTAGTATTTTTGACCTGAAGAATATATATATATATATGCAAGAGAAAAAGAAAGGACCCCGCATCCGCAAGACATATAAACACAGCTAAATACCGACACTGGATGAATCCAAAATACAGTGATGGGTCGGTGGTGCTATAAGGGCAGTTAAATAGGATGAGAGAGAAAAGAAGGCCCTAAAAAAGCACTCTAGTATGTGTATTAGTACAAATCACATAATGTTTATTAATGTTTCGGCACACTGCCTTCTACTGGGCAGTGTGCCGAAACGCGTAGGAGCAGGTCTAGCATGCAGGATCCCCTGGTTTGTCCCCTCTCTGGGTCACATTACCATGCTCTAGCATCTCTCCTTGTTTCCCCCTTCATGTACCGACCACATTGTACCTGACCATAGGTGACGTATCACTCTTTTCAGCTATAGGCTTACATGTGCTTTGCAGGCTGTATATTGTGTATCTCTGCTGTTACTCACTTGCTACTCTTTGTCGATTTAGACAAACCCTATATTGCAGGGGATAGTAGGCATATCTGATTTTTTGCAGATGATCACATAGCCCTAGCCGTGACTATTTAGTCTTTTGGGTGTCACACCTGGTTTACCTTGTCAGGTATTTCAGAACACTATCTGAGTGTATTTTGGGCATTTGTTTGGAGGATGTGTCTAGCTTTGTAATGAACAGGGGATCCATGCTGTATTTTAACCATTTCTGTGCTTTGTTTTAACCATTTTTTGTTCTGTGACAATACATTAATAAACATTATGTGATTTGTACTAATACACATACTAGAGTGTCTTTTTAAGTAGGGCCTTCTTTATCTTCTCAATCATATATCTATATATATCTATCTAATATCTATGATAGTGCTATATATCTATATAATCTATAGATCTAATATCTATATTAGTTGTATTTTGAATGAGATGAGCGCATGTAAAGAACATAAATGAATGAATAAATAAATGAACAGTACGGCAGGGGTTGATAATACTATAAATACTCACATGGGCATATGTGAGCAGGATCCCTCAGCGTTGTCTTTGATGTTCTTGGTCTGGTCACGAAGTGGAGTCATCTACTGTAGCGGTTACTGTCTTGCGTTGATCGCTTGCTGGTAGTTTCTAATAACCGTATATTCTGACTCATATGAACTGTGGTGAACACAAAGAGACACACACAAATGGGGGGTCAAAAGGTGAGTGAACACGTGAAGCTAAAACACACTGAGGTGTTACTAGCCAGAGTGAATGAATAAAAGAATACACTCACACGGGCTTGTGAGAGTGATGACAGTTAGGGCAACTGTTTGCAGCGTGTGGTCCACTGTGGATGGTGACTTTATCTGTGGTCTTGGTGTCTTGCAGTAAAACATAGGAAACGGACACACACACAGAGATCCAAAATGAATGGTGGGATGGAGATTATAACTTCACTTGAAGTGTAAATATAAATAAAAAAAAATAAACTCACACGGGCTTGTGTGAGTAGAGGTGATGAGGGCAGGGGTTAACAGCTTGAAGTCCGCTGAAATTGCTGTATCTGCAGTCACGCAGTTTGAACTCGGTGTGGTAATCAGGCAATCAGGAAGATAAAAGAAAATAATTTTATTGAACAAGCAATTAAAATCTCAAAGACTTACATCAATAATGCAGTCCCCTTATCCGCGTCCGGGTGCGGGGCTGTTTTCCAGAGGCTATGTCCACCTTGTATCACATGGGTGTAGATCGTGGGATTCATTTTATGTACTACCGGACTCAAGGGGCCCACTTGAGCAGTTGTCTGGGACCCTCGAGCCCTACCTCTAGGTACAGGAGAAAATGCAACAGGGTTAGACACACGTATCACACTCGAATATGGTATCTCCCCATCAGACCCTTCATCATTGAGTTCCCAATCCCTCCAATCTTTGGAATATTTGGGCGTCTTGCTCAGCTTATCCCCACAAGGACCCGGTGACATGACATGTTACGGGGCAGGGGCAGTGGCCGGGGCAATGGCGCTAGGGGTGGGGATCAGCAATGTCCTGCAAAGTGTCTCTTAGGCGGGCAATGCCACGACCGGTGGGCATCTTATGATTTGCCCTTTCCGCCGCGCTTCGTGCTCCTCTTGTGGCGACTTGGGCCTTGAGTGTCTCGAGCGCTGCCTCCATGGCCGCTCTCCTCTTTGAAGAGAACAAAGCTTCCAGGCCTCTGCGCCAGGGGATCCGGAAGTGATGTCATCACTGGTGGCCGCGGAATCTCCATCCGCTCCGTGGTCTCACACCGGAAGTGCGTCGAGGACCGGAAGGGGCGGTGGTGGACCATCCGGATTGCGGACGGCCAGGTAGGCCGCAAGCCTTTCTCTCTCTCCCTCTGCAGGCTCCGTGTGACAGGGTAATAAAAGCCACCAGCTATATGCCTGGAAAACCTATGTCTAGTCTGCAGTGTAGCAGTGACAAGGTTAACTTCAGCTGGGAACCTCAGGACAATTAGTTGGATCCCAGCTGCCTAATGTTGCCTAATGCTGTGTGTTAAAACCCCAGGCTGTAGACATATGGGAGCTGGCTGTTGAAGAGAGAGGAGTAAGCTACTGAAGAGATTACTGATACAAGGTCTGTGAACAAAGTAGATAAATTATGAACTGTCTGTCCACTGCATAGAAAAGGGTAGCTGCCTTATTTTTAGACTGTCTGCTAAAGAGAACGGTTTTGTTTTGTCTGCTGAAGAAAAAGCCCTTTTCTTTTGTTTGCTGATGAAAAGCCATGTTTTCCTTTTGTTTGCTGATGAAAAGCTATTTTTGTTTTGTGTGCTGTATATCTTTTAAGGCTAAATAAATAAGCCTTGTCAAGAAACCCGTGTGTGTAGTTGCATGTACCCTGCAACATATGGTGTTCAGAAGTCCTGGGATTTTTTCAAAAGGCTCCTGCAGTTAAAGGGCCACACACACACACACACAAGAATGGAAGAAATGTTGAAAGAGTTTCTGTGCGAGCAGACCAGACAGCAGGGACAGTTAATGCAGGAGCAGGCCCGGCTGCAAGCGGAGAGAGATGAAAGACTACAGGCAGCACAAGATGAGCGGATTCCCAAGCTGCTGACCCATTTCCAAGGGTCTGCCAGTCCTGAACTTGCAAACAGACCCCCGATACTCCTGAGGAAAATGGCGCCGAACGAGGATCCAGAGGCTTTTTTACTGACATTTGAAAGAGTTGCCGAAGCACAGGGCTGGGCTACAGATCGCTGGGCAACTGCTTTGGCCCCGCTCCTCATAAGAGAAGCCCAGGCCTCATATCAGGGTCTCCCAGCAGATCAGGCAAAGGACTACCACCAAGTAAAAGTCGCCATACTGGATCGCTTAGGTCTGACCTCAGAGACCTACCGGCAGCAGTTCCGGAACATGAAATACACCGGTAAGATGAGACCCTGGGTCCTCGCTCAGCAATTATTGGACTTGTGTACGCGATGGATACAACCCAAGGAGTGCACTAAGGAGGCAATTCTGGAGCAGGTGGTTTTGGAACAATTTCTACAAATAATACCCCCTTCCGCACGCTCGTGGGTAAAACGCCACGCTGCTGAACTCTAGCTTTGGTGGTCCGACTCGTGGAGAACTTCCTTGGGGCTGAGCAGCAGGCAAGTGCCCTGGACCTGACTCCACCGGCACTTGCGGGCGCCCAAAGAGGGAGGTCGGATCAATGGGGAACCTACGGCCCGTGCATACGTAACCGCCAAGTCCAACGGAAGGAGCAGTCATTCCAGTAAGGACGGAGTCCAAATGCTGGTCCCCGCCGAGACCCTCATCTCCTTCCGGATGTCGGCTCGTCGCAAAATGAGAGGAACTTCCGAGGACGTCGCCCATATGACCCACCAGATGCCTGGTCTCAAGTAACTGGTCCAGCGGAGCGCTATCCACAGCCCCCTCCTGTAAGGGAACCCTCTCCATGTTCCGCCTGCAGCGAACCAGGCCACCGGTATGTGGACTGTCCACAGATGGATTGTTCATTCAGCAGAACCGTCGCCTTGGCTTTTACTGGGGAAAATTACAAGCCCTGGCTACTTCCAGCCCTGATTGGGGGAAAAACCATACAGGCCCTTGTAGATTCGGGCTCTGGGAAAACTCTGGTACTCCAGGAACTGTTACCGCCTAACGTGTGTTCTTTTGACTCCCCATGGAGCATAGAATGTATACACGGCGATGTTAAACGCTATCCGCCGGCCAAAATCCGGCTACAGGTAAAAGGTCAGGAGGCTTACCTCGAAGTTGGAGTCGCTCCTTGGCTCCCTGCCCCCATTGGGCTCGGTCGGGACTGGCCTTTCTTTTCGGACCTAATGGCCCCAGTCTTTCATGAGGAGCCTCCATCTAGGGATCAGGTGAACCCTGGCAAACTGTTCCCCTTCTCGGCAGACCTTTTTCCCAGTAGACACCGGGTTCAAAAGACTCGGAAGCAAAGACGCTCGGACAAACAGGACTGGTTGTAGAAATCTGGGTCTCAAGGTGACCATTCTAGTAATCAGAGCTCACAAGTGATGGCTGGGGATGGCCAGAGGGAGGGATATATGGGCCCTGGAGATTTACCAGACCTGTACCTCCCTGACTTTTGCCAGAAGCAAAGGGAAGACCCAGTCCTTGCTAGACAGTATGACAAGGTGGTGAAAATTGATGAGCAGATTGTAGATGCACAGGGGGTGATAGTATTCCCCCATTTTGAGCTATCAAATGATATCCTATATAGGGTGAATAGGCAGACACAAACAGGGGAGGTCACCAGACAGATTTTGGTTCCCAAGGCGTTTGTTAAATCTGTGTTCACTCTAGCCCATACTGTCCCTTGGGGTGGTCACCTGGGCAGGGATAAAACATTGGACCGTATTTCATCCCGATTCTATTGGCCAGGGATGCATAGTGATATTGCTAAGCTATGTGCGGTATGTCCGGAGTGCCAGCTAACTAGTCCAAAAGGACAAAAACCAGCCCCTTTGGTTCCTCTACCCTTGGTGTCAGTTCCCTTTGAGAGGATTGGGGTAGACTTGGTAGGACCTCTAGAACCTTCTGCAAAAGGACACAGGTTTATCCTTGTAATAGTTGATTATGCAACAAGATATCCTGAGGCGTTCCCCCTGAGAACAGCAACGGCAAAGCAAGTAGCCAACAAGTTGTTGGAACTGTTCTCATGGGTTGGACTTCCCCAGGTTATGTTGACAGACCAAGGTACAAATTTCATGGCTAAACTGATGCAGGATGTCTTAAAGTTACTAGAGGTCAAGTCTGTTCGAACATCGGTCTACCATCCACAGACTGACGGATTGGTGGAAAGATTTAACCGAACTCTAAAAGGGATGCTGAGGAAATTTATAGATTCAGAGAAGAGAGCCTGGGATGAACTTCTCCCTTTTCTGATGTTTGCAGTGAGGGAAGTTCCCCAGGCCTCCACGGGATTCTCTCCATTTGAATTGCTCTATGGCCGCCAACCCCGGGGTATCCTAGACCTCATAAAGGAATCCTGGGAGGAACAGTCCCTTCTAAGAATACCCTGCATTATGTACTAGACCTTAGGAAGCGCCTAGATGTGGTCGGCCATTTTGCCAGGGAGAATCTTAGATCAGCCCAGGACAGTCAGGAGAGACATTACAATCAGAATGTTCACATGAGAGTGTTTCACCTGGGAGACCAGGTGATGTTATTGTTACCCAGTTGCGAGAGTAAACTCCTGGCCAAATGGCAGGGCCCATTCGAAGTACTCTGCCGTACGGGTGATGTGGATTACGAGATCGCTCAACAAGGGTCCAGGAAGGGTAAACAAATTTACCATGTGAACTTGCTGAAACCCTGGAAGATGCAGCGGTCTCTATTCATCCACCCGGTGGAGGAGGAAATGGACTTGGGTCCTCAGCCTCCACGGGAGAACATTGTGAGTGACGATAAAATCCCAATGGGTAAACATCACCAGACAGATTTTGGTTCCCAAGGCGTTTGTTAAATCTGTGTTCACTCTAGCCCATACTGTCCCTTGGGGTGGTCACCTGGGCAGGGATAAAACATTGGACCGTATTTCATCCCGATTCTATTGGCCAGGGATGCATAGTGATATTGCTAAGCTATGTGCGGTATGTCCGGAGTGCCAGCTAACTAGTCCAAAAGGACAAAAACCAGCCCCTTTGGTTCCTCTACCCTTGGTGTCAGTTCCCTTTGAGAGGATTGGGGTAGACTTGGTAGGACCTCTAGAACCTTCTGCAAAAGGACACAGGTTTATCCTTGTAATAGTTGATTATGCAACAAGATATCCTGAGGCGTTCCCCCTGAGAACAGCAACGGCAAAGCAAGTAGCCAACAAGTTGTTGGAACTGTTCTCATGGGTTGGACTTCCCCAGGTTATGTTGACAGACCAAGGTACAAATTTCATGGCTAAACTGATGCAGGATGTCTTAAAGTTACTAGAGGTCAAGTCTGTTCGAACATCGGTCTACCATCCACAGACTGACGGATTGGTGGAAAGATTTAACCGAACTCTAAAAGGGATGCTGAGGAAATTTATAGATTCAGAGAAGAGAGCCTGGGATGAACTTCTCCCTTTTCTGATGTTTGCAGTGAGGGAAGTTCCCCAGGCCTCCACGGGATTCTCTCCATTTGAATTGCTCTATGGCCGCCAACCCCGGGGTATCCTAGACCTCATAAAGGAATCCTGGGAGGAACAGTCCCTTCTAAGAATACCCTGCATTATGTACTAGACCTTAGGAAGCGCCTAGATGTGGTCGGCCATTTTGCCAGGGAGAATCTTAGATCAGCCCAGGACAGTCAGGAGAGACATTACAATCAGAATGTTCACATGAGAGTGTTTCACCTGGGAGACCAGGTGATGTTATTGTTACCCAGTTGCGAGAGTAAACTCCTGGCCAAATGGCAGGGCCCATTCGAAGTACTCTGCCGTACGGGTGATGTGGATTACGAGATCGCTCAACAAGGGTCCAGGAAGGGTAAACAAATTTACCATGTGAACTTGCTGAAACCCTGGAAGATGCAGCGGTCTCTATTCATCCACCCGGTGGAGGAGGAAATGGACTTGGGTCCTCAGCCTCCACGGGAGAACATTGTGAGTGACGATAAAATCCCAATGGGTAAACAGTTGTCCTCTGAACAAAAAGGGTATTTGTTAGCAATAATTACACAATTCCATGATTTTTTTTCTGACTTACCAGGACAAACTAACTTAATTTCCCATGCAATCGAGACAGCACCTGGGGTAAAAGTACGTTCCCGTCCTTATAGGTTGCCTGAAAGTCGTAGGGCTCTGGTAGAGAAGGAGGTACAAGAAATGTTACACTTAGGAGTGATTGAGGAATCATGCAGTGAGTGATGTAGTCCACTAATTATGGTCCCTAAACCCGATGGGAAGGTAAGATTTTGTGTGGACCTCCAAAAGGTCAATGCGGTATCCAAGTTTGACGCATATCCGATGCCAAGGGTGGACGAATTAATTGACGCTGGTAATGCGGAATATATATCCACGCTGGACTTGACAAAAGGATACTGGCAAATACCCTTAGAGGAAAAGTCCAAATGCAAAACAGCCTTTGCCACTCCCATGGGTTTATACCAGTTTGTGACAATGCCATTTGGACTGCATGGAGCTCAGCCACATTTCAGAGACTCATGGATAAGGTACTGAGGCCCCATAGGAATTATGCCGCAGCCTACCTAGATGACATTGTCATTTATAGTAAACACTGGCGGGCCCATCTAAATAGGGTGAAAGCGGTCCTCAAATCTCTAAGAGAGGCAGGGCTCACAGCAAACCCTAAGAAATGTGCCCTGGGTAAGGCGGAAACTAAATACTTAGGGTATGCAGTGGGAGGTGGAAAAGTAAGGCCACTAGCCGACAAGGTAGCTGCCCTGAAAGAAGTTCCGACCCCCCAAACAAAAACGCAGGTACACTCTCTGCTGGGTTTAGCAGGGTACTACCGGCGGTTCATCCCCAACTATTCGGAAGTGGCAGCCCCTTTAACGGACCTCACAAAAAAGTGTGCCCCTACACAAGTGGTATGGCCAAGGGATTGTCAGAGAGCCTTTGAGGACATAAAAAGGTGTCTATCAGAGGGTCCCATCCTTAGAAGCCCGGACTTCAACAGCCCTTTTATAGTGCAAACAGATGCATCAGAGATAGGACTAGGGGCAGTGTTGTCACAACAGTTTGAGGGAGTTGAACATCCTATCCTTTTCCTAAGTAGGAAATTGTTCTCAAGGGAAAAAAACTACTCAGTGATTGAGAAAGAGTGCCTCGCAGTAAAGTGGGCAATCAAGGCTTTGAGGCATTACCTGGCAGGAGTCCATTTTACTTTGGTGACGGATCATGCTCCACTGAAGTGGTTAAATAGTATGAAGGATTCCAATGCTAGATTGACTAGGTGGTATATGGCCCTCAAACCCTTCTCATTTGAGATTCAGCATAGGCCGGGAAAAGAGAACGCAAATGCTGACTTCTTTTCTAGAGAAGGGGTGGATGGTCGTGCTTCAGCCGTGCGTAGCCCCAGCCACACACTAACAGGGGAGGAATGTGACAGGGTAATAAAAGCCACCAGCTATATGCCTGGAAAACCTATGTCTAGTCTGCAGTGCAGCAGTGACTAGGTTAACTTCAGCTGGGAACCTCAGGACAATTAGTTGGATCCCAGCTGCCTAATCAAGGTGTGTTAAAATCCCATAGAAACATGGGAGCTGGCTGTTGAGGAGAGAGGAGTAAGCTACTGAAGAGATTACTGATACAAGGTCTGTGAACAAAGTAGATAAATTATGAACTGTCTGTCCCCTGCATAGAAAAGGGTAGCTGCCTTATTTGTAGACTGTCTGCTAAAGAGAACTGTTTTGTTTGGTCTGCTGAAGAAAAAGCCATTTTTCTTTTGTTTGCTGATGAAAAGCCATTTTTTCCTTTTGTTTGCTGATGAAAAGCTATTTTTGTTTTGTGTGCTGTATATCTTTTAAGGCTAAATAAATAAGCCTTGTCAAGAAACCTGCGTGTGAAGTTGCATGTACCCTGCAACACTCCGTCTTCGCCTGGCGGGAGTAAGGGGGTGGGGGCATCTCCTTACCGCTCCGCTGGCGGCTAATGCTTGTAGGTTCCTCTGGAGCCGTCTCGAATCCCATCTCCGCCGCACTTGGAGTTGACCCGGCCGGGGGACTTCTACGCGGCTCAGGCCACACCAGCGCTCGCTGTCGGGGGTCTCCTGACTCATCATCTCCTGCTCACCGGTAAGTGGAACGCCATCTTTATTACAGCTGGGGTGGTTTCGCCGGTAGGCCATCTCCTTGCTCCGAAGACGACTTTAACGGTTCCTCCTCTTGGGAGTCACCTGGATCTCTTGCGGCATCGCCAGTGGGTAGTGGTATGAAACGGGCCCGCTCCAGTACCTCCACTGTGGTCACGCTCTCCGCCGGGACATCTCTTGTTGGCTGGGCCTCGGTTCCCACCTCAGGGGTGACATAGGGAACAAGGACAGCCTTCTCCTTCTCCTCCGCCACCTCCGTAAGAGTTCCTGGAGGGGCACCCCGCGTAGGGTGACCATTCGTCCCGATTTTGCCGGGACAGTCCCGTTTTTTCTGGGCTGTTCCAGGTGACAGTCCGTCCTGGAAATGTCCTGGGTTTTGCCCCTGGTGACTGGTCCCATGCGCAAGGTGGCAGCGGTGCGCGGGGGCAGCGTGAGGAGGATGAGGCGGCCGTGAGTATTTTTTTTCTTTCCCCAATAGCAGGATGCTGGGGGGCGGGGCTTTAGAGTAGAAGCAGGGGATTGGTTGGAGGTCAGGATATGCCAGGGGCGGGGCTTAGTATCGGGGACGGATGTAGTGTGTGAGTGTGTGTGTGTCTCTGTGTGTGGTGTATGTGTTTGTGTGGTGTGTCAGAAGGCAAGGCTCACAGCTGGCAACTGAAACTGCCGGCAGACGGAAAAAAGCCTCACTCTTCTGTCTCCCTATCAGTGTCACTACAGGTAAGTCCCCATTTCGCCTTAGTGTGATTCTGCCCCACCCCCAGTCCCCCATGTATGTGTCTGACTGTGCCCCCTCCCATCTTGTGTGTGTGGGTGTTGTGTGTGTGTGTTCCTGCCATCTGGGGCTTGCCCCCTCCCAGTACTTGTGTGTGTGTTGACTGCCGGCCGCCTGCGCCCCCCCTCCGTGTCTGTGTGGTGACCTGGCCGCCCCCCCTCCCAGTCTGTGTGTGCTGGCCGCCCTTGACTGCCCCGATGACTGCGCGACCCCGCCTCCCATCCTGTTTTTAGTGGTTTTGTGTGTGTGTGGTGTGTTGTGTGTGGTTTGTGTTTTGCTGTGTGTGTGGTTGTGTGTGTGTTGTGTGGGTGTGTGTGGTGGTGTGTGTGTGTTTGTGTGTGTTGTTTGTTGTGTGTGTTGTGACTGTCCCCCCTCCCAGTCCGGTGTTGTGTGGACTGCCCCCCTCTTCTCCATCGGGTGTGTGGTGCTTAACCCTCCCTCACCAGTCTGGTGTGTGTGGTGACTGCCCCCTCCCAATCTGGTTGTTTTGTTTGGACTGCCGCCCCCCCCCTCCCTCCCATCTGTGTGTGTGTGTGTGTGTGTGTGTGTGTGTGTGTGTGTGTGTGTGTGTGTGTGTGTGTGTGTGTGTGTGTGTGTGTGTGTGTGTGTGTGTGTGTGTATGCATTGATGTGTGTGTGTCTGTGAGTGAGTGTGTGGGTGTGTGTGGGTGTGAGAGTGTGTGTGGGTGTGAGTGTGTGTGGGTGTGAGAGTGAGTGTGTGTGAGAGTGGGTGTATGTGAGAGTGGGTGTATGTGAGAGTGTGTGTGAGTGTGAGAGTGAGAGTGTGTGAGAGTGAGAGTGTGTGAGAGTGAGAGTGTGTGAGAGTGAGTGTGTGAGAGTGAGAGTGTGTGAGAGTGAGAGTGTGTGAGAGTGAGAGTGTGTGAGAGTGAGTGTGTGAGAGTGAGTGTGTGAGAGTGTGTGAGAGTGAGAGTGTGTGAGAGTGAGAGTGTGTGAGAGTGTGTGAGAGTGAGAGTGTGTGAGAGTGAGAGTCTGTGAGAGTGAGAGTGTGTGAGAGTGAGAGTGTGTGAGAGTGAGAGTGTGTGAGAGTGAGAGTGTGTGAGAGTGTGTGTGTGAGAGAGTGTGGGTGTGACAGTGTGGGTGTGTGAGAGAGTCAGTGTGTGTGTGAGAGAGAGTCAGTGTGAGAGTGTGTGTGTGAGAGAGTAACAGTCACACACTCACACACTCACACACTCACACACGCTGTCACTCACACGCTCACACTCTCTATCACTCTCTCTCACACACAGTGTCACTGAGAGTGAGGGGAGGGATGACTGACTGGGTGACTCACTCTATCTCTCTCTGTATCGCGCTCGCTGTGTCGCGCTCTCTGTGTGTGTGTGTCTCTGTGTGTGTGTGTCTGTGTGTGTGTGTGTGTGTCTGTGTGTGTGTGTGTCTCTCTGTGTGTGTGTGTGTCTCTCTCTGTGTGTGTGTGTGTCTCTGTGTGTGTGTGTGTGTGTGTGTCTCTCTGTGTGTGTGTCTCTGTGTGTGTGTGTGTCTCTCTGTGTGTGTCTCTCTCTGTGTGTGTGTGTGTGTCTCTCTCTGTGTGCGTGTGTGTCTCTCTGTGTGTGTGTGTGTCTCTCTGTGTGTGCGTGTGTGTCTCTCTCTGTGTGTGAGTGTGTGTGTGTGTGTGTGTGTGTGTGTGTGTGTGTCTCTCTCTCTGTCTGTGTCTCTCTCTCTCTCTCTTTGTGTGTGTCCCTCTCTCCCCTCCCTGTCTCTCTGTCTCTCCCCTCTCTGTCTCTCTATCTCTCCCCTCTCTGTCTCTCCCCTCTCTGTCTCTCCCCTCTCTGTCTCTCCCCTCTGTCTCTCTGTCTCTCCCCTCTCTGTCTCTCTGTCACCCCCCTCTGTCTCTCCCCTCTGTCTCTCTCCTGTCTGTCTCTCTCCTGTCTGTCTCTCTCCTCTCTGTCTGTCTCTCTCCTCTCTGT
>WSYH01000776.1:142889-166245 GCA_036426205.1 Ascaphus truei
GTGTGTGTGTGTGTGTGTGTGTGTGTGTGTGTGTGTGTGTGTGTGTGTGTGTGTGTGTGTGTGTGTGTGTGTGTGTGTGTGTGTGTGTGTGTGTGTGTGTGTGTGTGTGTGTGTGTGTGTGTGTGTGTGTGTGTGTGTGGTGATTGAGTATGTGTGTTGTCTGTGTTTGTGTGTGTGTGGGTTTTGTGATTGAATGCGCGTGCGGCAAAACCTGGGTGTGTAGGCGAAAAAGATGTGCGCGGCCAAGAATATGTGCGCTGGTGGGCACGTGATTCGGCGGTACGGGGGAGGAGCACGCCCCAGCGCTGTGATGTCAAACGCCCCTCCTCCGGTGTCTGCCCTGCAATAGCGCTGTGTTCCTTCTCTCCTCCGCTGGCAACCTGCTTCGCTGCGATCTGCAAGTGAGAGGGTAGGCTGCCCCTATATCACTCATACTATGAATGTACAGAAATAATAAAAAAAAGTGTAAACACTTCCCCACTCGTGCTTGCAAAATTATGCAGGACACACTGTGCTCATGCTTGGAGAGTTGGTGGTCACCGCTCTCAGCGGCAGCGTGGACGCAGCCTAATTTGCAAGAGCGAGCTGTTGAAGCATGTAAGTATTTAGATTGCGCTTATAGTGCCGGCGATGCGATGTCGCCTGAAAACAAATGCATTGTCGCCGCCGCCTCGTGCGCTTATAGTAAGAGCGATGGAGGGACACGATTTTTTGAAGCCGGCAATATTTGATTTTTCAGGGGCTGTCGCTGACGGGAGACGAGCTTAATAACACATTTATATTTCGTGGGTCCTGATGATTTCTATCCCAACGGGAGAAGCGCAGGGATTCTCTTTCTGTTTTGCACAGGGATTGTAGTGGGGCTTTAGGGGGGTAGTAGATGCCAGCAGTAAGAACAGGCTTAGAAAAGGGAAGGCAGATTTTGCCAACTAGGATTTCAAAAGAGGGTGGGCTTGGGGGGTAATTTAGAAGCATAAATTGTAAGGTGTCTGCAATATAAAACAACACTCATCCTCCTCTCTTTGACCTGACTTTCCTCGAAATGGAGTATCCCTGAATGGCAATAATTGCATTGAGTGTTTTAGGAGTTAGCCATGTTTCTGTGTTAATAATGACTTATAGTTATAGTTCATACAATGCTTTTTACAGGAGAAAACATGACTTAATAGTATGTTATTGTTCTTGTGGCTAAAGCATTTGTCAACGTGATTGTAAGAGATGTGTGCAGAGGTACATATAATGGAGACCAATTTGGGTGAAATTATATCTTCGCTTTATTGAGCCTGTTCCTTTATCCAGGCAAAACATACAAAAACAACAAAATAACAAACCCCTATCCCTTTGTAAGGGCTAATTTACTTCCCCAGAATGTGTCTTCAGGACTGGAGGGATATTCCCATTACCAGCCTATAACCTCAAAGTCTCAGGAGGTACTTTAAGTAGGTGGCCCTCCAAGTCAATCTCTGGCAGGTTCCTGGGTCCTCTGTGTCCAGGAAATATAGGTCTCTGGGTGTCTGGATGTCTTGATCTCAGCACAGTGTTTATGCTCAAGACAGTGTCTGTGGGCAGACTTCTCTGCTCTCTTTCTGTCAGCCCAAATGTAATTCCTCTCCTGTTTCTCATATCAAGTCACTTTGGGTCGACTGCGTATCAGGTGTGGGATATAATGTTTGTTGGAGGGTAAGATCGTGCGTGACCGTGGTGGTTGTATAAAATACATGTACGTATCTGTGTAGTAAAACTGGTAAATTTACCTAGCGTGTATTTTATTGCATGGGGTTCCTGTAAGGGGTTATCTTACATAGTAGGATTACATACAGATGGAGGCGCTACTGATTGTCAACTCAGGTGCACCCCAGGCTCCTAGCAGCAAAGGCACAGCCCTCCCAAGAGCCACAGGTAAAGCATCACACCTACCCCGTAGCCACATATCTCCCAGTGAGTGGGGGAAAGTGCACTAAAATTTGAGGCGCTGCTGAGATCTCAGCCCTGGGGTGCCCTACTCAGCAGTTAAATTGTCAAACCAAGTTACTACCATGTTCGTACTCTCCCAACAAGTGGTTCATGACTGGGCCTTAGAATGCCACGTATCCCCGCACCGTGTGGTTGCAGTAGGAGGAGCCACCTCCAGTATGTCCATAGTCACCCTTCTCAAACACGCAAGAACCTCTCCGGGTCTGGCCAACGCCAGGATCCTGGATCGTAAATATGATCCCGCTGGTCATTGGAGCGCAATACTCCTGTCCACCAAACAAGAGATAGTGAGAGAAGATGTCCTAAAACCATCCGAGGTCTTGCCTGAGGGTTATCCACTAATATACCTGGGCTGCCACCTACCAAGGCTGCGTCCACACCGAGACCCTCCTCAGTGGTTCTCTATCATGCTGATGCGTCAACCTCCCCCTACAGTTCTGGAGGATTGATGGCTGCAATCCCACCGGTCCGCACTGACCTAACCGTACCCAGGGTCACCTTCATCTCAAGTGTAATGTCTGAGACACCTATCACCAGCCGATACCAGATTAGCCCTGCAACCAACTCCTAGCCAGAGCCCTGCTTCATATAGTCACCTGTCTCCAGGAGCTTCCAACCTATGAGTGACGCTACCTCAACTAGTGGAAGCCCTGACCCATTCCTCTCAGTCCCACCAACACCGCAAACTTCCCGGGAATCTGGCCTACGCTCCTTGGCAAGGCTGAGTTTGAAGAATGGAAATATCATGTGGGGCAAGTGTTTCCTGAGTGGACTTGTTCCGACGCTGTCAAGCGGTAGCAAATCCTCGAGTGCCTGCAGCCACCGGCAGCCCATATGGTACAGTTCTACCTGGAGTGCCACCCTGAAACGGACTCCCGTGCTCCTACATGCCCTCACTAAAGCCTACGAAGCCCTGTTCAATGCCATTTCATTACTGGCCAAGTTCCATGCCCTGGCACAAGTAGAAGGAGAAGAGGTATCGACATTCCTCTGACGTATTTATTTGGCACTATGATCCTTGGTGAACAATAAGGTGGTACGAACATTCAAGGCTGAAGAAGTCAGGACCAACCAACTCTTACAGGAAGCCCTGCCCATGCACCCAGTAGCTACGACTTCTTCAGGAATCTAATTACTCTACCCCCTCTCTGTGTATTTATAGGCAATTAGATTCCTGAAGATCGTACCGACTAAATGCGTTGAATCATTGTCCATCCATTGCACATTCGTGACGCGGAGTCCTGGCAGCCGGAGATTGTTCTACACAGCCTTTCCGCCCTCAAATTCACTCAGCCGGAAGTGACGTCCATGTGAGCCGAGACGCGGAAGTGAGCCTTGCAGTGGGTGTACCGGCGAATAGGTGGAATACCAGTCAGGATTTCGTACCACAAATTGCCTATATGTACTGAATGTGAGTGCACATTTATATGCTTTGAATGTTATGATAATACAATTTGAGATATACTACGCAATTAGTATTTTTCATTATTTTCTGGGTATACCAACCACGGAGGGAAAGAAAAGATTAACTAAGGGGAGTTCGTGATCCATTGCTCCATTCAGAGAGAGGAGTGTCTCTGTACTGCCTTAATGAAAAGGAGGAAAGTGTGAATGAAATATCTTTCACTTATATAGTATCCATTCGGGTTGAAACTGTATTACACCATGCTATTTATGTTATTTTCTTTCATGACGGTGACGTGAACGCTGGCACCCCCCTGAACTTTTGAAGAATTTTGGGATCCAATCAGCGGAAAGCCTGAAACTGAGGGGACTTAGCAATGAGGATTATCCCGTTGATGGGGTAGTGAAGGTTCAGCTAGAGATACCTCAGCTGAACACTGGCAAATCACACACCATGTATGTGGAGGCGCTGATCTGCCCTGAGCCCCGCGAGCATCCTAGTTCCCTGGTAATACTGGGAACCAACACTGATGTAGTGCGGGCAGTGATCAGGGCTTACCTGCAAGAAGTCGATGAACTGCCTCTGGATACTCTAGCAATCCATCCCATCCTTCTGGAAGAGTGTTGCAAGATATCCGCACAAGACCTACATGGAGATCTCTTAACCTGCAAGCCGAATAAACAGGATTCTACCAGGGGGAGTGAAGCGCATGGTAGTACTGTGCAGCTACTCCAACCAAGATGAGGCCGATCACCTCTTCTCCCTGGAAAGTATGCCTGAGGAAGACGCCAAGCGAGACTACAAGCTGGTGCCGGAATTGTGGGAATGGACCTCCAAGATTCCTGAAAGAGTTAAAGTGTTCATCCAAAATATCTCTCCATATCCAATGGCTTTTAATCAAGGACGATGATTGGGGCGAATATACCGTCACCCCCGTGGAGGAGATGCCCCAGGTGAATGCCGCTGCGGCATCCAAGCAGCCAGCCGGGCTGACATTCAACTTTGGAGACTCAGCACTGCCGGCCGAATTGAAAGCCTAACTAATGGCCAAATTGGAGTTGTACGTGGGCTGCAACCGTAACACCCAACACACCATCAGGCTGAGTGACACTACATCCTTCCGAGAACTTTCTCGTCGCATCGCCCTTCGGGATATGGATGATGTAAGGGACATCTAACAAAAGATGGAGAAGCAGGGATTCTGACTGAATCCCTGAGTCCCTACGCCTCATCCACCGTGGTGGTGAGGAAGAAGAATGGTTAGGTATGACTGTGTCGACTACAGTACTCTGAACAACCGCACCGTTTCTGACCAGTACAGTCTTCCAAGAATAGAGGAGATACTCAATGTGCTGAAAGGGAGTCAGTGGTTCAGTGTTCTGGACTTGAGATTTGGGTACTACCAGGTACAAATGAGTGCAGAAGACCAGGAGAAGACTGCCTTCGTCTTTCCCTGGGCTTATATCAATTTACTTGCATGCCCCAAGGTATCTGCGGGCCCCTGCAACCTTTCAGCGCCAAATGGAGAAGTGCCTGTTCTGCAATACACCGGTGACCTATGTGGGACACATTGTGTCCACTGATGGGATGGCCATGGACCCTGCCAAAGTGGAAGCTGTGATAAACTGGCCACGACCTGAGATCATTGTGGAGCTATGCTCTTTACTCAGCTTCTGTGGCTACAATCGTTGCTTTTTGCAGGGGTATTCAAGTAAGGCCAAGGTTCTCAACAACCTCCTCAAAATATACCCAGAGGATACAGGGCAGAAGGCCACCTCTGCTAGACAACCATTCAATGATAAATGGACGACCGACTGCAAGCGGGCCTTCCTTGGCCTGAAGAAAAGCTTAACAGAGGCACCCATTCTCGCATATGCCAATCTTGAGCAGCCCTACATTCTACATGTAGATGCAAGTCTCAATGGTCTAGATGCAGTCCTGCACCATAAGTATCTGGCTGGCCTCTGACCAGTACCCTACGTCAGCCACAGCCTGACTCCCAGCGAGGAGAATTATCCAGTCCATAAGCTGGAATTCCTCGCTCTCAAGTGGGTAATCGTGGATAAACTTCATGATTACCTTTATGGCATCACTTTCGAAGTGAGGACGAATAACAATCCATTAATGTCCATATTAACATCCGCCAAGCTGGATGCTACCATCCACCGATGGCTGGAGGCTCTATCAAACTACAATTTCACCCTGAAATATAAACCAAGGCCCCTGAATATTGGAGCTGATGCCCTATCCCGAAGACCAGGACTTAATGCCACTCCAGGCATGTAGTAGTGCAACATGGCAGCCATCATAGAAGATAATGTGGCCTCCTCAGAACTGAGGGTCGCAAATTCATTGGGATGCCAATCCAAAGCCATCTCCGCTGCCTACTGTGACCCAGATGGGATGTACATCACCCCAGATAAGATCATCACGTGGAAGGATATGGTACAATATCAGATAAGGGACCCCGTGGCTGGCATTATCCATCAGGCCTGGTCCAAGGGGGGGGAGAAGGGAGCGGTACAATCAGGAACACACCAAAAATGAAAAGATAAACAGAATAATGGTGCAGTATATTCAAACAATGTGGGAGATAGTTGAATCTTGGCTCGGGTAGAATTCCTACTTACAACAAGTAGAGTAAATGTAAGCAGTGGTCTGACTAAGTCAGTATGGATAGGGTAAGGTCTTCAGCAGAGATGACTCTGGATATGAAGTAACTTCAAACGTAATTCATTGAAGTGATGGAGACTCCGATTCACGCAGAGTGTAGAGATCATATGCAAAAGAAACGGACCATAGTGTAGATCATAAAACACAGTATTTATCCAATCAAACAAAGTAAGAAATGTACTTACAATAAGTACATAGGGTATGTACACGTAACAGTTTCGTGAGACAGTAGAGGGCTCTTAATTAAAAGAAGCTAGCTGGACTTTTCTCCCTTTGCTCCCACCTCGCCGCCGGTGGATGGCGTCTGACGTCACTTCCGGTGGAACGGGTGATGACATCCGGTAGGGAACGGGGAAGATGAATCTCAGCAAGTCAGCAGCATTTTCAGCAGGCACCTCACACGTCTTCACCCTTAGAGCAACTGCAGCAGACTGACGAAAAAAGGCTCAAAGCGTTTCGCTGTTCACAGACAGCTTCCTCAGGAGAGAATAGTAACCCTTATGGTTGTAGAGTATTATATACTATAGTTGATTGAAATCAATTAACGGATTAACCGTCTCTAACAGTTACAAAGTTAACCCACAGGTTGCCAAAAAACTTTGACACATCACTCTGCGGTCCAAAAAAAGGCTTACATAACATTACATAATAGTGAAACAATTTATTAATATAAAACACTCATAAAATATGGCGATTAAAAATATGGCGATTAAAAATAACAAGCAAAATTATTCATATATGAATCAGATGGAATAAAAGAGAGAGAAAACCAGATGATTAGTGAACAATACGAATAAAAGATCAATTAATTGCTCAATACATTAAGAATTTTTAAAAGGTATAAAATATAGAAAGTGCACAAGATGTAAAGTGCAGTGTGTATAAGCAGCAATAAAGATATAGTGCAAAATGGCAACAATATAAAAACAATATAAAAAGAAAGTAACAAGCGATCTAAAGGAGAGGGGGGGTGAGGGGGCAAGAATAGTTATATCAGAAAAGGTATAATTTCAAAATCGGCATTTAAGCCTTGTAGAATAAGTGTGTTTAATTTGTGTATCCAAAACATCTCTCTTTTTCTGAGATCCAGTTCTCTACTTCGCCCTCTCCAATGTTGTAAAACGTTCTCTATTACAGTAAATTTCAAATCTCTTGGATTGGAATTATGATATTTGGCGAAGTGCTTAGATACACTATGGGTAAGTATTCCCCGTCTGATATTGCTCAAGTGCTCTAGAATACAAATCCGGATAGATCTTGTAGTTTTCCCCACATACTGTAGCCCACATGGGCATTGTAAAACATAAATTACAAAGTCTGTATAGCAATTGATATATTGTTTAATTTTAAAAATTTCGTTGGTTTTATTACAAATAAAACTTTTTTTTATCTAATTGCTTATGTTCACATGCCTTACATGATGAACAGCCATGGAAACCCTCTATGCCTTTGAGCCACCTCTTATCATTAGTAGTTATTTTTTTAAGGGCACTCGGGGCCACAAAGTTTTTAATATTTTGTGCTTTCTTTTAAATAATTTTAGGGTAATCAGGAATTATTTCACTTAAAATTTTATCTGTTTTGAGAACATGCCAATGTTTTCTTTAAATTTTATTAATACTATTAGCTTCTTTATTATAGGTGGTTAAAAATGCTGTCTCAAAATTGTTGGTGTTATTCTTCACCGTTTTTTTTGGTTCTAATAAATCTTTCCATTGTAACAAGTTTGCTTTATTGAGTGCTGTATCCAATACCGTATTAGTATACTTTTTTTCTAAAAAACGTTCCTCTAAAATTTTACATTGTTCCTCAAAAACGTGGTCGTCAGTGCAGTTCCTGCGCATTCTTCTGTACTGACTGTACGGAACATTATCCATCCATTGATGGTGATGGCAGCTGGAGCGCAAAATAAAATTATTGCTATCAACGTTTTTGAAGTGTGTTTTTGTTTTTATTAAACCTTCTTCTATATAGATAACCAGATCTAGATATTCGATAGATGTCTTGCTAGTAGTAGATGTAAATTTCAGATTTAGTATATTCACATGCAATTTGGAAATAAATAGGTCTAAACTTTCCTGATCTCCCTGCCAAATTATAATGATATCATCAATGTAGCGCCGCCATAGGACAATACCCTCCCCCAGCATGCCGTCAGACCAGATGTGATGGTCTTCCCAAAATCCCATGAAGAGATTGGCATAACTGGGGGCGAATCTCGTACCCATGGCGGTGCCACATTTCTGAATATAAAAGACATCATTAAATAAGAAATAATTTTTTTCTAATATAAAAGCAATACTCTCTATTAAAAACTGGACTTGCAATTGGACCAATCTTGTTTCTGTAAGGAATCCTTACAAATTCCTGTGAAGGTTGAGAAGTATTTTCTGGTTACACACCTATTCACTGTGTGTTTATTTATCTACACCTTAATTATATTGAGGGTGTTACTTAGCGCCGATACAAATTACTTGGGTTCACTTGTATTATCCACCAGGCCGTCCAGAAAAATAGGCCTGAAATTCTGAAATGTGCCCCCAGCGACATGGTCGCCATACTCATGCGAGAAGTGGATGCTGGAGGTCGGATTCTCTCCATTATCCATTGCCGTTTCACCGCCTTGGAGCAGGGCCATTCATCAAGCACATTGAGGGTGTTTTAAATCCAGGTATCAATCCCTTCTTCACCCACGGGGGTGGGGGTCATCTAGGAGAAGGCATTGAGCTTCCTATAATTTTGTGCTTGCGAAGACATGGTCAGAGCCTCCATTAATTGCGTTTATGTCACTCCTAGTACAGAACCGCCACTTGATAAATGACTTTCATTTCCAGGCCTGGGGCTAGGGGTCAGCGTGGAGCTTCTCGCCAGTCAGCTAGGGGGGGGGGGGGGACGGTGGGGGACACCCGGCCCAGCTGATGGCTCCTTGCGGGGCACTTGCGGTGAAGGTTACCCGCAGTAGGGGTATGTCTGGCTTCGCTGGAGTACTGGTTGCCAAATTTATGGTCCTCCACTCCCTGGGGATATTGAACAGGTGGAGGCCGCATTCGGCAGGGAGACCCTTGTAGAGGGTCTAGGAGGGGAGATAGCATTGGGGGATGCTAGCCCAGAATATATGAATGGGCACCCTGTGGGCAGAGTCTCTGACAGGTATATAACCTGAGGGGCATCTTCTGGGCATATCTCTTGCCCGGTGGCCAGTAATACGGCACTCCCTTGGCAAGCAGGGTCATATTTTCTACTGATAACCCTGACATCGCTCATACCAGAAAATCTTTTTACTTGGTCGCGGACAGTGAACATGGACGTGAGGGCGGGGACACCTCCTACTGCACCACGTGTCGTGGAGATTCTTGGAGCTCTAAGGCCCAGTCATGGACCTGTTGCTGCGAGAGCGTAAACATGGTGTTAGGATAAGTTTACAATTTGACTGCTAAGTAGGGCACCCCAGGCCTGAGATCTCAGCAGCACCTCCAATTATAGCGCATTTTTCACCACTTCCTTGGAGATATGACGGCTACCGTGTATGTAGTGCATTACCTGCGGCTCACAGGAGGCCTGGGCCTCGGCTGCTGGGAGCCTGGGGTATGCCTGATCCATTGGGTGACAGCGCCTTCATCTGTATGGGATCCTACTATGTGGGATAACCCCTTTACAGGACCCCATGCAATAATAAACACCGGTAAGGGTAACAGTTTTTACTGCATGCATAGATTAATAACGGTGACAGTCCCACCAACTAGGCCATGCACGGCTGTACCCTCACACTCTACTGAGGGGCCCTTGGGCACCCTGGGGTCCACAATTATCAACCCACTCAAGTGTGTGAGACAGCGCTGCCCACAAATAACGTGGTGCACTTGTTGGTACCTGTCAGGTAACTCAATAACGGCAGGATAGGATCCACTGATCCAGCGACGGTTGTTGTCAACAATGACGTCCGCCTCCCACGTGGGGTGACCTTCCACATGGATAGTATCACTGTTGAAGATAGTCTCTCAAAATGGTGGTCTGGTCCCAGACCACCAGATTGCCAGTTTTGCCACAGTGTCGTGGCTGTGTCCCTCTCTCTGGCACTACAGGTGCTGTGTCCCTAATTGATGGTCCAGTCCCTGCAACAACCACAAACTGAGGGGAGTTGGGGCCTAGCTGGGGCCTAAGGGGGGTCTCTGGCTTAGTGCAGGCATCACTGACTCCCTGCACATACACACCCTACCCCTTCCATGTCCCAGGTCCGACTGGCGTGCTCCCAGCGCGTGCAATGTATCTATATCTGGGGCAGGGGGATCCTCACAGCCCTATTGGCATATTTGAGGCACCTGATCCCCTGCCCCTGTGCTTTATGGGGCTTGTAGTCCTCGGAGCCCTCTCTGACCTTTACCTATAACTCCTCCTATCTCTCCATATACTGTAACTGCTCCTTATACTGTAGCTCCTCCTATCTCTCCATATAACCTCTCCCTATAACTCCTCTTATCTCTCCATATAACCTCTCCCTATAACTCCTCGTGCACGTACACTGCACTTGCGTGGCATCTTGCGCAAGCGATCGCATCCAAGATGGCGGCGCCCTGCAAGGGAAGCCATCGGTAACCTCCAGCGATCGAGTCACCTTCCGCAAACACCCCACAATGTTCCCCAGCCTCCCAGATAGGCACAGCTGCAACCAGAGGTAGGGGGCAGACGGGGGACCAAGGGGGACAAGGGGGGACCCAGGCTATACAAGCATTCAAATAACCCAATGTAACCCAGACCAGAGTGCACTTCCAATGCTGAAAGAATCTCCACTAAAAGAAAGAATGTAAAATGTATGATGACTCAAAAGCAATTTGCTTTACAAATCCTCAATCATGTATAAATAAAGTAGTACTACCCCTTAAATTGTATTATTAAATGCAAGGACGTATATTTAAAACGCTCCCAAATTACTTTGTACCTGAATTACAAGTTTATGCAATTGCATAATCATATTAGTTTATATTGTTGCAATCAATCATATCTTTTCTATTTCTCCCGGTTGGGTAGCAGAATTTTTTAGTGTATTAATATATTTATAAAATATGGAATAAAAATGCCACCTATGAGCACAGTCACATGTCTCAGACAGGTCCACAACCTGACTTTCCCCATAATCACTCAGCATTCAATGCTTCCACTGCAGCCAGGGATTCTGGGTAATGACATGCAAATGAGCATTCATAGTGTGTCACTTTTTGTTTCACAGTGATCATAACTTACTTTGTGTACATGGTCAGTGGCCACTAACAGTTTCACATTGTCAGGTTAATAACTATCCTCACACTGATGATGAGACCCAAAAGGTTGAAACAGCTGACTGTGGCTTTGTGTTCTGTAGATTTGCTGGCCATGCACTTCTTTAATCCAGGCTTTGCTGTAAAAGCTGTATAAAACAGTAGGCATAAGCCTATTGGGGTCCATGTTAAAATGGTAAAATGCAAAAAGTGATGCACTGTGGGTGCTTATTTGCATGTCATTACCCAGAATCTCAGTACGGTGGAGGTTTTTTTTCCCCCCTTTTTACTCAAACTCTTGTGGACTTGTGGACTTCTCTGGTTTGAGGGAAAATAGTCAGCTTGTGTGCAATGACAGACTACTGTAGAGAACATCATATTGAGAGTCTCAAAGCTATAAAGCTAGGGAACAAAGTGGTGCAAATAATAGTACCAAATGTTTAATAGAAACATTAAATGCATGGAAATCAATGCACATTTCTTTACTTGATTAATCTGATGCCCAAGTTGTGCGGCTGGAATACTTTGATACAGTACATAAGTCAGACTTTATTTTACATGTGCACAAATATGTTCACCGCCTACTGTACCTTCTCCATTTGCATATTTGGAAAATAAATCTATAAAGGTGTATTTCTACAGTATATTATTTCTTTGGAATAGTATCAATACAAAATTAGATGAGTAATACACTGGCGACACACTTTATTCGAGCTCGGCTAGTCCCACGAATTCGGGTATACCCGGGTGTATTGAGGTTTGTGACTGTTTTCTGCCCGAGTGCATTGAGGTATTTTCTAGGCAGGGATTGAAGCATTTTATTCCCACTGGCTGCAATACTGCACAGTATATATATATATATATACTGCATTACAATTCATTAATTTATGCCATCTGGTAGACACACGAAGCATTGCAGCCTATTAAATCCTAATCATTACAATTTAACAGATCAGCCGCCCGTCAGCCAGGCATGAACCCAGGCTGGGAAGGCAAACACAACGGGGCTTGTCAGAGGTGAGGAGTGGCGCATTCCAGGTATCTGCCAGGTACAAACTGGGCATTTGCTCGAATAAAGTGTGTCGGTGCAGTAGTTTTTTGTTGCTATTTAAGTGAGATGTTTTTCTATTGAATGTCATAAAATATTTAATATTTTCTAACAAATAAGTAATCAGCCAACATAAAAAGTGAACTGGTGCAACACCTGATTCACTGTACTGTATTCTAAATGGAATAAAGCCTGTTCTGGTTTTAAATGGTAGAACATAATAGGTTCCAGCTTTCTTTATAGAGCTCATTATCTACAAGCTGCCTGTAAGCGTAATCATGCACCCTAAACCTGCAGTGCAGACTTCTAAACCCTTTTACAAATTTAATAAAGACTCTTTCCTCTTCACTTTCTTCTGTCTAGGCATCAGAGCTAATAGGCTTCTCACTGTGCCCCAGATACAATAGCATCTCAAGAAAAAAGATCAAGGATGACTTCCTTAGAGTAAAAGCTGTTTTTCAAGAAGAGATTTTCAAATAATGAATTGATACCGGACCCTGAAAGTCTACTTCAATACATGACTTGTAGAGAATAGACATTTCCAAGTTTTCCTATCCTTAGGTCATTCTTTTTCATGATTAAACAAAGTTAGCAGAGATCTGAAAAATAATGTCTCTCCAAATACTCTATAAAATGCTTTGCTTGCTTGATAAATGTCTTCTCAGTGGTAATGGCAACAGCTTACAGTATAGTATGTAGCCGTGTCCCCTGCCCCCCCCCCCACCTTACCTCTGATGCGGGCTCGAGACAGGGGAGACTAAGGGCCTCATGCCGTAAGCAGTGATAAGCCACTTCTCGCCAGCTTCTCGCCAGCTTCTGGCCAAAAAAGCCTACTGCGATTGAGTAAGCCCCGATAAGCTGGCGATAAGAGCAAAAATCAACGTTTTTTTATCTGAAAAAAAAACGGAAGACGTGCGGCGATAAACCACTTTTCGGCACTGATCGCCAGTTTTTCAAACACGCTCAATTCTATAAGCCCCAATCAGCTGATCGCCATTTTAAAATTGCGATTACTTTTCCAATTCGTCCCACCACAAAAAGTTGTCAATAAGGTGGGGAGAAGCTGGTGATGAGCGACGAGACCACACTTAGAAAATAAAATGCATGTTTCCTGCATCGGATTGATGCCGGAAACTCCGGAGCTGATACCCATTAATATCACCACCGGAGACACCCGGCATGAATCCAATGTATGAAAAATGCATTTACAACTTCATTACCTTAGTGGCTAAATGCTAAAGCTGAAGCATTAGCCGTGCCAGGCTTATTGTGGGAGCGGGGTAGATGAAGGTGGTATTTGGCCCTTGATGGGTGCTTAGGCCTGCAGGAGGGGGGGTGCGAGCGGACAACCCCTTCATTACCGCAGCAGTTAATACCGCTAAGATAATGAAGGGGTTAACCCCTCTAGCTACCCACCCGCAAAACCTAAACACCCATCCTTGGGGCTACTACCCCTTCACCCACCCCAGCTACCCACAATAACACAAAATACTCACAACAGGCCCACTACCCACTGCCTATGCCCCCAATAAACATTATAATATTTAATAAACAACCATACACAACCCACCCACCCCCTGTGCCCCCCCATAAAACCATGATTTATTATTTTACACACATGATTAATACCCCAAGCCAGCGGGGGTCACCCGTGGTCCTGATGGATGTCCGCAGGTCCCACAGGGCACCCATAGGGTGTCTGGGGGCTTATGGGTGGTCCCTGTTAGGCTCTGTGGGCCTCCACGTGGTACTGGGTGTCTGTGGTCCCCATAGGGTCTACGGGTGGTCCCCGTGGATATTTGGGGGTCCCCCGGTTTTCAAAACGGGTATCTGGGGCACTCGGGTGGTTCCCATGGGGGTCTGGGGGCCCTCAGGGGCATCCCATAGGGGCCTGGGGGCCCTCGGATGATCCCTGTGGCATAGGAGATTGTTTGTGATTATTTATTTTACTTTGAACATTAACTGGCATAGTGTTAATGATGCACAGATGATATGGGCATCATGTACCCACTGTGCCATTCAATTATTTTATTGGCATTTGTTATCTATTTAATTGGCTATGTGATGTGTTTTATTTTGCTATGTGGTGTATTTTATATTTCTATGTGCTGTGTTTGATTTTGCTGTGTGATGTTTTTTATTTGGCTTTGTTATGATTTTTATTTGGCTATGTGCTTTGTTTTATTTGGTATGTAATGTGCTTTATTTGGCGATGTAATTTTTTTATTTGGCTATGTACAGGCATACCCCGCATTAACATACGCAATGGGACCGGAGCATGTATGTAAAGCGAAAATGTACTTAAAGTGAAGCACTCCCTTTTTCCCACTTATCGATGCATGTACTGTACTGCAATCGTCATATACGTGCATAACTGATGTAAATAACGCATTTGTAACAGGCTCTACAGTCTCCCCGCTTGCGCACAGCTTCGGTACAGGTAGGGAGCCGGTATTGCTGTTCAGGACGTGATGACAGGCGCATGCGTGAGCTGGCGTTTGCCTATTGGGCGATATGTACTTACTCGCGAGTGTACTTAAAGTGAGTGTACTTAAAGCGGGGTATGCCTGTAATGTTTTTTATTTGGGCCTGTTTTTTTTAATCCTTCACCATTTCTTGGTATATTGGTCAATCATGCCCATATTATATGAGCATGATGTACCCACTGTACCAATGAATGGGTGAAGGGTGGGTTTGGTTTCCTGGGAGGGTGGTTAGGCCTCCTGGGTGGGTAGTGGCCGAGGGTGGGTTAACCCCATAATTACTTTCACGGTTATTATCCACTAAGGTAATTAAGGGGCTAGGGGCCATTAGAATGTATTTATTACGTATTCTTCTTGACATCGGAGGATATGGACCTGCAGTATGCTGACGAGGACACCCTTCACATTTCCAGCGGTAAATAGAACTGTTTTATTTACTTCATTTATGCTGGCTAATTTTGTGTTTAATAATGGGCAAATAATCTATTATCCTTATCTGGATAATAGTTATTTTGCCCATTACTGTACTGTATGTGTTTGGTGGGGGAGGGGGGTAGTGATTTAAGTGTAGGCCATGTTTTATTTTTTCACATACAGGATTGGTACCGCAGGGCAGCGTGGACCACTCAAGGACCCCCAGACCCCCACGGGTACCACCTGAGGACCAACCTGTATCTCGGGAGGTATGGGGTCCCCGGACCTGAAACCAACGCGGTTTCTGTTCCGGAGACCCCCTGCCACAATACAAGTAATAACATTTAAATGTTAAAATATTTTTATTTTCGGCGAGATTTTCGTAGAGAGAGGCGGATCTCTCTGCAACAGATACAAGTCACCGGTCGAGCCCTTTTCGGAGGGCTGGTCCTATCGCTGCCAGCAACTCGTCATGTTTGGAAATGGTGCTCTAACTGGTATTCAGGCCTTTATGCATACCGTGTGAGCAACACGGCAAAAAAATGGTGAATTCAAAACCCTGCCGATAATTTCTATCGGACTTTACTGCATGAGGCCCTCAAGCGGAGCGGCTGCAGCTGCAGCTTGCGGGCGCTGCCATTGCTGTTTGGCACGCAGGTGCAGAGATACTCGCACATGCTCAGAAGACTAAAGAGGAGGCCATTATACCTTATGCTGCGCAGGGGAGTACAAGCCCCAGGATACAAGTCACGCGGCGCAACATACCGAATAGGGCTGCAGCAAGTTACTGAAGAAGTTTTTGCTACATTTGGTGTGCTCAGAGCACGAGGCTTCAGTCGGGAACAGGACAGAGCGGGTGAAGGTAATGTCCAGGGAGCAGTGCTCCACTGGACTAGGCCAAATTCCACTCCAAGGTCCAAGATAGATCCCCAGACTCACTGTAGTTTGTGTATGCTGCAGGGAAAGGCCTTAGATAGGTACCCTTCCCCCGTAGCTTGTAAGTGAGAGACATCAGCAACAGAACACTGCACAAGTGGTGAAGTACTGCCTGCGGTCTGCGACCAGATCCAGGCCATATTGTCAGAGACTATTTTAAAGGGGTACAATCCAGCTGGAAGCCCTTCCTGAGGCAGCCACCTACGGATCAGCACAGCATAGGATCCAGCAGATCATGGTGCAGGACCACATCGCTGAACAACGGAGTCCATTACTTGTTGACCTGGTCTGAACTGAGACCAGGGAGGTATTGTTCACATGCACCAATTGCCAAACACACTGTGGGTAACGCTATCCCACACATGCTCTTTGGGGTGGGACTTGTCTGTGGACACCAAGGTGTTAAGTGCCCAGGCACTCCAGTACTTTGGGGGTTCCACCCTGGAGGTGTTACTGTGTGGGTGCAGCCTTGAAAGGCCTTGTGATTCCTGTGTTGTGGATTACATGTCAGTAAATACTTTGATATATACCCATGTGTAATTACTGAGTATGTTGGTTCCTGTGCAGGGCTCCTCCCAATACTCTGGGATCCCTCTCAGGAGTAGGCGCTGCACCGTGGTGAACAAACAATACTCCAGGCTCCCAATAACAGAGGCTCATGCCTTCTGGTTGCCAAACAGGTGATGGCAGTATCAGTAATCTTTTTAGTCCGCGGGAAAGAGGGCACCATTTATATGATTATCATGTGTATTACTATTGGGAAGCACTATGTACATTAATGGCGCTATATAAATAAAGATATAAATACATATATATAACTGAAAAATCAAAGTAGGGCATATTTTCCACTAATAAAGGTCAATGCGTAATGCTAAGACCAAAGCCAGGAGAAGAGGAATAATGAAAGGTACTTGTATAGGGACCACCAAATAAATGCTTGATTGAAGACAGGTACTGGGTACATATTCCTAGATAGTGAACTCCCGACCCACTAGGGTAAGTATACAAAACCACACCAGGAATCATAAACATTTAAAGTACCCTAGAAAGTACCTAAAGTCCTGAGATCCATAATTGGGAAAACATGTAGCAGGCAAGTTACTCACTTATGAGGCTGCAGCGTCCATGTAATCCTGAAGTGAGGGTCCTCACGTGTGCATCCGTCCAGTGAGTCAATGTAACAAAAAGAAGGAGAGGAGGCAGAGCACTACAACAGGTATCCAACAAATAAATGATCAGGAGAGTGTGTGTGTCCCATAAAAAATAGTTATTTAATGGTCATATAGAAAAAAGAGGGCCAGAAAGCCCTACCAACGTTTCACGCTACACAGAGCGCTTTATCAAGGTATACATATCCAACTTTATTAACATATTTATAGAGACAAGCTAACATAATTAACCAATACACATAGCATAAAATAGAACCGCCCTACCTGATTGCTAACAAGCCATGATGTGTCTAAAAAGACTCCTTCATGCATCTGAGGGCATGGAAACCACAAGTCCCGCCCCCGACAACCAATCTGGAGCCAGGACAGGTCCAATAACCACCGTGGTATGCGCTTGCGCAATAACCACACTGTAGATAGATACGTCCTGGCAATGGAGGCCGCCCACAGCTGAAAAAATGCAGCTCTACTCCCGCAGATAGCAAGTTCAAAAATCATACACCATAAGCCAGGCGCAGTGCGCTCACCTGACGCTCATAAGTCACGCCCCTAGCGACCAATCTAGGGCCAGGGCGGCTCTGTCATCCATCCAGGTACGCGTTTGCGCTGTACCTAACTGTGGGCAGATCTGTCATGGCAATGGAGGCTGCCCATAGAGCGTGAGGATGATGACGTCAACGCGTGCATCACAGGGGCTAAAAAGTTTCCTCCCCTCAGACTCCCATAGCAGGCTCAATGTAAAACACACCAACGCTGGTACACGCATGCGCAGAACCAAATCAGAGGTCCGTAAGACATGGCCAGCCCTGGGTGTCAGACAGGGAGAGAAATTGACAATATGAGTATATCAAGAAATATGATAGAGTGTGCTTATCATGTAGAACACTCAAAACAGTTAAACATTTATATGGTAACAAAGTATAAATAACATTGAAAAAACCTACATCTATCTAATCAAACTTTTATTAGAATCTCTGAATAGAAGAGGTCGTATAACAAATATATGACTGTACGATATGTACATACATACTGAACCCTTATTTAAGGAAGCTGAAAGTAAAATAGCATAACAAAGAGTAGAGATGGGCAATGTATAAGCATATGGGAAAAAGATCCTGCATAGGGGTCAAGTTGTTAATAAACTAGCATTATCAAAACTATTCTAATATTGTCCCATATGATTTATCATTAACTCCAGGTCTAGCCAATACCTAAAAGACCTAGCTGGTACATCCAATGTCATAGAAAATATATAAACCAATACGTTATAAAAATACAGTCTATATGTTACATAGAATGCATTCATTTATGTCAAAGAAAACATCCAAAGTATGAGAACAAAAATATATCTATAGACCTAAATGAAAAGGCGGAGCAGATTTCATATAAACACATAATCATTCATGCTAGATTATAGAGAATCCAAGGACCTTGCACATAGAAAACTAGAAATGTCTCAATATATATCCAGACAATATCCACCATGAGTTTCCTTACAAAGTTTCGTAACAAATTTTTAACTGTTTTGAGTGTTCTACATGATAAGCACACTCTATCATATTTCTTGATATACTCATATTATCAATTTCTCTCCCTGTCTGACACCCAGGGCTGGCCATGTCTTACGGACCTCTGATTTGGTTCTGCGCATGCGTGTACCGGCGTTGGTGTGTTTTACATTGAGCCTTCTATGGGAGTCTGAGGGGAGGAAACTTTTTAGCCCCTGTGATGCACGCGTTGACGTCATCATCCTCATGCTCTAAGGGCAGCCTCCATTGCCATGACAGATCTGCCCACAGTTAGGTACTGCGCAAGCGCGTACCTGGGTGGATGACAGAGCCATCCTGGCCCTGGATTGGTTGCTAGGGGCGTGACTTGTGACGCACTGCGCCTGGCTTATGGTGTATGATTTTTGAACTTGCTATCTGCGGGAGTAGAGCTGCATTTTTTCCGCTGTGGGCGGCCTCCATTGCCAGGACAGATCTATCTACAGTGTGGTTAATTTGCAAGCGCGTACCACAGTGGTTATTGGACCTGTCCTGGCTCTGGATTGGTTGTCGGGGGCGAGACATGTGGTTTCCATGCCCTCAGATGCATGAAGGAGGGGCGGTTCTATTTTATGCTATGTGTATTGGTTAATTATGTTAGCTTGTCTCTATACATATGTTAATAAAGTTGGATATATATACCTTGATAAAGCGCTCTGTGTAGCGTGAAACGTTGGTAGGGCTTTCTGGACCTCTTTTATCTACATGACCATTAAATAATTATTTTTTATGGGACACACACTCTCCTGATCATTTATTTGTTTGATACCTGTTGTAGTGCTCTGCCTCCTCTCCTTCTTTTTGTTACATATTTTTCACTAAGGCTGTTCCAAGAGATTGTTGAAGTACAATAGTAGGAGATGTCACTTAATAGTTCACACAATAGGACATGTTAACTAGTGACATGGTGTAGGGTACAACATAACTGTTACCATCCATTGGGTGTTCTTTTCTCCAACATTGCAAAGGAGTCGGGTGTTGGAGGCGTTAGTGGGTGTATGGATGCTTATTACCAAGAATCATGGAGTCAGCAGCAGCAGCCCTTTCAAGTTGCTACCCTTTAATGCGGATCACATTTTTTTTAAAAATGTATAACATGGGGTATTGAGCATTTGCTTTCTCTGAGGAGCCTTGAGGTTTGGCAAGAGGCAGGTAATAAGTAACCATCCGGTGGTAGCATTACAATGTGACAACCTTATACATGTTCCCCCCATGGGCCTTTGTCTAGTAATTATGAAGTTGTCATTGCCAAACTGCATGGTTTGACATGTTCAGGAGTACTGGAGTTAAAAGTGAGAAAAAACTCTATTCTCTATTGCAAATTGTATCTTCTAACCCGCTACTATAAAAAGTGACTAACTGCATGGTTTAAAATCCAAAGATGAAAGAAGAGCGGCACTCCAATGATCTTTCTCAATAAAAAAGTGGATTTGTTTGCAGTGATCTAATAAATCCACATTTTTATTGAGACAGACCATTGGAGTGCCGCTCTTCTTTCATCTTTGGACCTCGGTGGTGTTTGCGATAGCATCGTTCGCTATGATTGAGCATCCATGGCAGCATGCTGTAATCTGCGAGTGCACCTCCCCTCTGTAAAACCATATGGTGTAACTGCCAAAATGCCCGGATTGTACTTGCTTTTGAAGTTGAATGACCTGAGGTGGTACTAACTCCATCTTCAGGCTGTGATATGGGTTTTGCTCTCTCAACAAAACTCATATTTCATGTTCTGGATGTAACTTGCAATGCCAATCTCGCCACCCTTGTCGTGGCATGACAAAAATGTAATGTTTTAGGAGCAGTTTGTCTAAAGGAGCTACGAGAATTGCAGTTGTCATAAAAAAATGCAAGTTTGAGATTTTTTTGGGACAAACCGATCGGATTGGCCACACAAGAGTGAAAACGCTTCTTTAAAAGCCCTTTAGACACAGATTGGACATGCGACAAGGGCGTACAGAATAACAAAGCATGCCAATCCACGTTTAAAGTACACTGTAGAAGCAGAGTCACACACTTCGGAGCTATAAGAATAGGCCTTATGGGGTTTAACTTAGTAGATAAAAACTTTTTAGAGCAGTGTGAGGAAGTGCAGGAAATACTGTACTATCAGCATCTAAAAAACTTGTGCATCTATAACCTTGTCAGGACTCAGCTATTTGGGTTTACTTCATTGTCTGTAGTTTTTAACTGACAGCAGTGCTAACTTGCTTACATGACCTCCTATGGCCTATAAGATGGCACCTCCCTCTTCACTCACAGCTCAACTATTGTTCTGGCTGGAACCTGTTTGCAGCCCTTTTTGTACCTTTTCTAGCGCAGCCCTGATTTTCCAGCCCTGTAAGTGGGAGTGAGGCCTTGCTGTTTGTTCCTGTCCTATTTTCAGATTATCCCTGCTGTTCTTGTCCTGAATTTGGATCCCCTCTGCTGTTTTCCCCAGGCCTGTCTACCATCACTACCGAACTCTCCCAGAACCCTCAACTTATTGGCTCCAGCTGCCTGCAAGCCCCAATTTGACTTAATTGGACTTCAGATTCTCCATGTGGATTCCCCCTCTTCAAACCTGATACATCTGCCACCGTGTAATAACCTGCCATGCCATTCACTTAAAAAAAAGGGCCTATTCCTTTGTATGAGCTAACTCACTCTCCCAGTCCCTATCTGAAAGACTGGGAGGATAGGCCTCTTGCCAACCTATGACCCCAAAGTCCAAAGTGGTACCTGTAACGAGGGAGCTCTTTATATCAGTCTCTGGGTTGTATCCGTTGGGAGGGGGGGGGCACCCTCTGGCGGATTCCAGGGTCCAATGCACCCTGGATGTAGAGGTTCTGGTTATATTGCTGGCAGAATAGTACTTAGGTGCTCAAGACAACTGTTCCTATGAGCCTCTTGCTGGCAACACAGTTCCTCTGTGTTCAAGAGATCCCCTGCAGTGATCCCCTGCAGTTCAAGCAGGAGGCTTTTCTACCTGTCTTCTGAGCCAGGTTGAGACTGGTTGTCTGTAGCTGCAATTAACTAGCTACCTGCTGGATTCCTCAGACCAATATAGGCTTTCTATTGAAGCCCTTTGAGAGAGGGTTTAAAGCCCTGTCGCATACATTCCCCATTTGTGGATAGCTCAGGCTAGCCACGGCTAAAGGCCATCCCTCCAATCTCACTCGAGATGTACCTGTGCCTCTAATGAGAATGGTGAAGGTAGAGATCCCCCAGTCACACTGGGATTGGAGCCCTTTCTCCAAGTAACCAGTGTCCCTTCCAGAAGGTGCTTAAAATCAGTGTGCTTTATTCACTCAAGGAGGATCTTTCCCAAGTACAGACTTTCCATGATGGGCTTAGGATCTTAACATTTGCGTGGGACTCTTCTCACAAGCTCCTCTTTCCATTTTACCAAGTATTCTTTTAACTGCTTGGCCACTCATTTTTCCATGCGTCCGCAAACCGGCAATCTTTCCTTCCCTAAGACTAAGGTGACCACCTGCATTGGGTTCAGTATCCATGATCGTAAGTGGTTCAACCTGGGTGGAGTTTTTATCCAATCTGATTGATCCCGTCGCATCTCAATTTGGTAGTATGTAGATTTATCGTCTTGACGTATTACTTCTTTTACGCTAACAGATTCTTCAATGTATGGGGAAATCCCAAGGGATTTCTGGCGTGGTCTCTCTGCTATAGTTACACAGTTTTTTGAAGCTCTTTCGGTACCAGGGGATCCTGGTCTACAGATGTCTCATCTATCACAGATATATCTGCAACAAGCATGACCCCCTTATCAGTAGAGAGGTCATTGACGTTTGGCTAAATTACATGAATTTGGTTGCAGTTCTCCTCATTCCTAACCGTTATCCGTCGCCTCTTCTTTTTGTCATTAGCAAATCTGTAGTTGTATGCCCTTTTCCCTTGCAAAGACGAGTAGACAACTAGTATTGTTTCTTTAGGGGCGTTATCAGAGATAATTAATAATAAGAATTGTTTGTTCTTGTATAGCGCTGCTAAATTTACGTAGCGCTTTACAGAAACATTTTGCAGACACAGTCCCTGCCCCGTTGAGCTTATAATCTATGTTTTTGGTGCCTGAGGCACAGGTAGATAAAGTGACTTGCCCAAGGTCACAAGGAGCCGACACCGGGAATTGAACAGGCTCCCCTTCTTCAAACTCAGTGCCAGTCAGGGTTTTTACTCACTGAGTCGCTCCATCTCTAAATGGATACAGTCTTTTCTCATTATAGTCAAACACACAGAAACCCAGCAAGCTCTCAGAAAGCCCCCAAAATTACCACAAAATATATATATATAAATGTCAAAAGGAGTGCTACTGGGTGTGGCTAAATGTATACAACAAGAAACAAAGAAGTCCAGAGCAACATCCAAATGTGACAAAAGAATACACAGTGAAATACTATATATCTCTTGATAAAGGGTCATTTAGTTAAACCTTTGGCCATTTAACACACACACACA
>WSYH01007562.1:0-32676 GCA_036426205.1 Ascaphus truei
ATGTATACACACACACACATGTATACACACACATGTATACACACACACACATGTATACACACACACACACACATGTATACACACACACACGTGTATACACACACACATGTGTATACACACACACATGTGTACACACACACATGTGTACACACACACATGTGTACACACACATGTGTACACACACACACACACATGTGTACACACACACACACGTGTATACACACACACACACGTGTATACACACACACGTATACACACACACACACACTTATACACAAACACACACACGTAGACACAAACACACACACGTATACACAAACACACACACGTAGACACACACACACGTACACACACACACACACACACGTACACCTACACACACGCACGTAGACACACGCACGTAGACACACACACGTACACACACACGTACACACACACACACACATGTACACGTAGACACACACACACACATGTACACGTAGACACGTACACACACACACACGTACACACACACACACACACATGTACACGTAGACACGTAGACACGTACACACACACACATGTACACGTACACACACACATGGAGACATAAACACACACACACGTATACACACACACACACGTGTATACACACACATGTGTATACACACACAAACATGTGTACACACACAAATGTACACACACACACACACACACATACAATGTATACACACAAACATGTATACACACACACAATATATACATACACACAATGTATACACACACACATGTGTATACACACACGTGTATACACACACACACGTGTATACACACACATGTGTATACACACACACGTGTATACACACACACACACGTGTATACACACACACGTACACATACACACACACACACACATGTATACACACACACACATACAATGTATACACACAAACATGTATACACACACACACCCCAGCACCACCACATCAGCACACCGGTATCCCATGCCCCCCCAGCACACTGGCATTCTCGGCTCCCCACCATTCCCAGCCCCCATCAACACCATCAGCACCCACACATCGCCACCTTTGCACCTCCCCCATCGGCACACCCACATCCGCACCCCCACATCAGCACCAAACCCTCCCAAATCAGCACACCAATACAATCACCATCAGTACAGCCACAGCAGCACTACCACCGCACATGGGCCGCGTGGACCACTCCCCACCCAAATGCCACACCCACACCACAAACATCCCGGGCAACGCCGGGGCTCTCAGCTAGTATACAAATATATTCGGGGACAATACAAGGAGCTTTCAAAAGAACTATTCATGCCACGGGCAGTACAAAGGACTCGGGGCCATCCCTTAAGGTTGGAGGAAAGGAAATTTCACCAGCAACAAAGGAAAGGGTTCTTTACAGTAAGGGCAGTTACAGTGTGGGATTCATTACCCATGGAGACTGTGATGGCAGATACAATAGATTTGTTTAAAAAAAGGTTGGACATCTTTTTAGATGGGAAAGGTATACAGGGATATACCAAATAAGTAACATGGGACGGATGTTGATCCAGGGATTAATCCGATTGCCAATTCTTGGAGTCAGGAAGGAATTTATTTTTCCCCTTAATGGGGTTTTTTGTTTGCCTTCCTCTGGATCAATAAGTAAGTATAGATATAGAATAAAGTATCTGTTGTCTAAATTTAGCACAGGTTGAACTTGATGGACGTACGTCTTTTTTCAACCTCATCTACTATGTAACTATGTAACTATGTAAGAGAGGGAAAAGGAATTCGGAATGCCCAAAAAATGCTTTGAAAGAGGATTTCATCATTTATTTTTAGCAAGAGTTAAAAGTGCAGTTTTTGCTGCCGTTTTGCACATCGTGAATCGTGACTCTGGGTTCGGCTAAAGCAGAAAGTGGCAAAACCGCCGAAACGCTAGCGGCTACAGACAGGATGTTTCTTCCGACTGCGACAAGACCACAGCACAGCAGTGCCCTCTAGTGTACAAACCACGTGTGCCCAGGAATATTACAATGTGGGCTTAAAGCGGCAGACCCAGCAATATCCTACATGTGTGGTTTGTTTTTAAATAAATCAGTTCTGTACTATGAGAAAATACTTGGAGCATTTTTATTTTAAACAACTCTAAATTACATTTTAATGTATTATGTAACAAGCATTTTTTGTTCCTATAGCAACCATTTACAAAGTCAAATCCACTTCTGAAACAGGCTCTGGCACACCCCTTTTTGAGCCCTGCCCTCTCTCTAGCAGTGCACCAATTGTATCTAGTGACTGCCTGGTCACATGATCTTCCCCACAGAACTTTGCATCTTTGGTCCTCTTCTGCTGCACTGACAGCCATTTAGTGAACCCCCGAGCCAAACCTTTGCTGATTAATCACAGGAGAACGGATCGATCAGCAACTTAGCTAATTACTTATTGTGTGGATTGAATTGCTGCGCATATTAAAGGTGAAAAAAAACAAAAAAAACACGGCAGCTTGGGCTGCAGATTTCAGCGCAAAAACCATAATTAAACATTGGAGGGAATTAACCCTTCCCCCGCATACCCAACAATCGAATACACATCCAATCACACCTCAGGGCAGCAATACAGAAGTTAGATTTTGCAGAAGATCCAACATTTCATGGTGATCGAAAACCCATATTCCGCCGGAAACCAAAGTCGCACCTTTTGTTACTGCGCTAACTGCCCGTTTCACTAGCGACAGATCTAACCTGCCATTTCTCACTTTAACACCCCGGGAGACGGTGGTACAGCCGACAGACTCATCCCTATATGTGGGCATATGGCGTACAGATTCAGTGAGCCGCGGGCTCCGCTGGAAGTGAATGGGTTAACCTGTGCCCTTTATGGAGTACTAGCTAGGGTAGTACCCGTCTCCGATTAGCAAGTACCTGCATCCCGGAGGTAGCCGCTCGGCCTCCAACTGTACGAATGGATTGATGCTCAGAGGAACGTTACCTGTCATTCTGTTCATAGATATTCAGTCCGAGCGCGTCCACCCCCAGCCAGAGCTCTGAGCCCTTCTTGTTCTTAATACTGAAGTAGTTAACCCCATACATCTCCAGGTCCTGGGCGATTTTCAGGTATTCCAGAATAGAATCTTCTCTGCGCAGACAGAAGAAACGGAAAACATTACCCCAAATCCCCCTGGAGCCCTGAATTCAGGACACAATCCTTCGCACGTGAGGATCGGCGTTAGGCCCCGCCCCTGCGACAGGTCCCGTGACGACACGGGTGACGCGCCTCAGACCAGGGAAGCTACGCGCAGGCGCCACTCTACCTGGCAGGGGGATACCTCTGGGTTCGGGCTAAAGCCCCGCCTCATGTCCCGTGAAGACACGGGTGATGCGCCACACGCAGAGGAAACCAAGCGCAGACGTGACGCTACGAAGATCACGCAAGGGGTTAATCCCAAAACTTCACACTAACCCAGGATCACCTGCGGCGCACTCCACCTCCCGACCAATGATTGGGCGCTTGTATACCGAGTGGGCGGGTGATGCTAATTTGTGGCAGCTGCTTGCTTATCTCTGGTCAAACTGCTTTAGCTGCAGACAGATTTTCCATCCAGATAAGCTGCAAACTATTCCTTCTATGTCTGTATCAGGCAGCATATCATCCACTGGAGGAGATTAACCCCTTCAACGCCAAAGAGAACTGCAGCGCAACGCGCCAAGCTATATTTTAAGTGTGTAACTATAATTGGTGTTTGGACCAAATTGGACCCATGACAATATATTTAAATAGGTAAAAGCAAGGTAATGAAAGCCTTAAAACATGCACCGACGCGCCACACACCGACGCGCCACACACCGACGCGCCACACACCGACGCGCCACACACCGACGCGCCACACACCGACGCGCCACACACCGTCTCGGGTACCCAGCACAAGGTTTAGACCCCAAGCTACCTGAGCATCCCGCGGTGTTCCTCGTGCCAGACCTGGATCCTGTCCTCCCACTGGTCCTTGGTGAGTTTGTGCTGCTCCAGAACCCTAAAACCGAAAGGAGAGATTCAGCTGTGAAACCCCTCACCCCGTACCCCCACTAACCCCGCCATGGGGGCAGCCCCCAGAGAAGTGGGTGAATGAACGCAAATAATGCAAGTTGGCGGCTAAATGTCATGTACGTGACCAGACAACTAAAACTACCCGTCGCAGGATGGTATGAGACTGTGGGACAGATTTACTAAACCAGTGGTGGACAACGCCAGTCCTCAAGGGCAACCAACAGGCCAGGGTTTCAGGATATCCCTGCTTCAGCACAGGTGGCTCAATCAAAGACAGACACTGATTGAACCACCTGTGCTGAAGCAGGGATATCCTGAAACCCTGACCTATTGGTTACCCTTGGGGACTGCAGTTGGCCTCCCCTGTATTAAGCTATCTTGTCATAAGACACCACTGAAGCCAATGGGTAGTAATGTCTTCCAGCGCTGGAAGGTATTTTAGGGCAGAAGACTATGGCTCTTGTGCTATACGCCCGGGGGCGCTCACCTCTGTGGGAGCAGCTTGTCTCCTGCCAGGTACCCTGGCTTCTGCATGTCCTTGTTGAAATCTCCGTACTTAGCCTGCACGGCATAGGAGGCCAGCAGCACCGCCGTCTCCGGGGGGCAGTAGATGTCGTCATTTAGGATCCCCTCCTTCACCTGCAGGAAGAAGAGCCGCTGGGTGATGTCCTGGATCAGCTCCTCGGACACGTCCTCGGGGTAGAACTTGGCGCGGAATTTGAAGAGCAGCGGGCTCTCCTTCCGCACATCCTGCGCAGTCACCTGGACAACAAACACAGGCGGTCCGGCATTAATATCACCTACATCACACTCACACCACCTCCATATGGGACCGGGCGTATACATCACAAGAGCGCATCGCAGAAAGCAGTGAATCTACTTGGAAAAGGAGGGGGGGGGGGGGGGGGGGCAGGTTATTGGATATTTTATTTATTTAAGACAGAATGAGAGATTTCGATTATTTTAAAGAGAAGTATAAATGGCATTATAAATCAAATTAAACATCTTTTTCTCAAGCCAACAATAAAGTAGATGGGCGTGATAGGTAGCTACGCCACCTGCATCCGTATTTCTTCAACCAGCCACAATCTATCAGCCATATATACAGCTTAGCGAGGTGGGAGAAGTCCAAGAAAACCACGTTTTACTAAAGCGTGGGAGGAAGAATTGGGTCAGGATCTCGGTGTAGGTGAATGGAGCATATATTGTAAGTAACAGGATCATCAGCAAGACTCGGAAAACAGAGTATATTGCGAGATGGAAGGAAATATCTCTAGCGAGGGAAAGAGGGTGTATATTATAATATATATATATGATCCACCTTCTGACCCAACCTTCATTTAGTGCGATAAGTTGATTCCTTATCATTTAAAGTACGATTTTCTGTTCTCTCGTTCCTTGTATGCTTTTGTCCTTTGGGTCAAGTTCAGGTAAATCCCATTTGTTCAGTTTGGGGCGCGTGTGGTATATTCTCACCAGGCTGACACCTTGTGACGTAGGGGTAAATATTCACATTATGAGCTGCGCTAAACAATGCGTCTCTCTATACGCCAAGAAGAAATAAAGGGTTTACTGAGAAAAAGGAGGCGAATGGAATTGGGGAATTAAGGACAATGCTACAGCCCGGCAGCGCCCAATGTTTGGAGGATTATTATTAGAGGGGCTCGACAAATGCGGCACCCGGGGGCGACTGCATTGTGGCCGCGTCTCCCGGTCTTCTCCGTCTTGATCTTTAAAATCATACTCTTCTCCTGCAGCACTATTCAAAATGGCCGCGCGACATCATACGACGCTGCCTTGCCATGGCAACGGAATGCTGCGTGACACCGTGACGTTACGCAGCGTCACGTGGCGTGTCGTGATGTCACTGCGTCCCGTTGCCATGGCAACGCAGCGTCACGTGACACCACGTGGCCATTTTGAATAGTGCTGCAGGAGAAAAACAAGATTTTAAAGGCGACAAGACAGCTGAAGGCCGAGAAATGCTGTCAGGACCCCGCAACCAGACCCCGCGGCAGGTGTGATGGGGGGGGGGGGGGCGGTATTGAGTGATTTTTTTTTTGGGGGGTGGCTGGGCAGAGTGGGTTTTGGCCCAGTTTGTCGAGCCCCGATTATTAGTATGCCCTGGAAATTATGAAAAGCCATTTAATTTTTTTCACTGCCATAACCAGCCGAAAAGCAGTTCTGTGCCGGGAGACATCGCGTGCAGCGTGCCGGGAGACGTCGCGTGCGCAGCGTGCCGCGGAGACGTAACGCGGCGGTGCGGGAGAACGTAGGGCGTGCACGAGTGCCGGGGGAAGTCGCGTGCAAGCGTGCCGGGACGACGTCGAGTTGCAGCGTGACGGGAGACGTCGCGTGCAGCGGTGCAGGGAGAAGTCGGCCGGGAAGCGTGCCGGGGGAGACGTCGCGTGCAGCGTGCCGGGAGACGTCGCGTGCAGCGTGCCGGGAGACGTCGCGTGCAGCGTGCCGGGAGACGTCATGGGCAGCGCGCAGCGTACCGGGAGACGTTGCGTGCACGAGAAGGGACCCAGAGCCGGTGAAACTCTGAACACTGCGATCCAACAGGGAGAGCCTGAAAACCTGGCCCGTTGGGGGGGGGGGGGAGCTTGGGGACTGGAGTTGAGCCCCCCTGATCTAGCAAATCCCCAGCTAACAATCCTGGAGAAAGTGGCGTTAAGAAGAAGCACCTTTTTGTTGAGTTTCAGCCACGTGGAGAAGCCCTTGGTGTCCTGGTACTGCAGCCCAAAGAACCACACTTCCCGAAGGCCGATGGTTTTCACAACCTGTAGGGGGGAGAAGCAGAGCACGTTATAACCGGCACCTTCCAGGGGGGTCCTAGAACAGAGGGACGGTACCTTTTATACCACGAAGACACGGTTAGAAAATCTAGTGACCGAGCAGAAGTGTAGATTGTGGTACATCTTAGGCCTCGGCCATGTTTGCCGCTTGCTGACGCGCGCTCCCGCTGAGCACTGAGCCCCTACAGCCGCAATTAGAGCGGCTTTAGTAGGGGCTCACCTGCGCTTCCGCGCGCTTGCGGAAGCGCAGGTCTTAGGGGAAATTCCCCCGCTTACCGGCGCGACAGGCCGGTCACGTGAGCGGTTCCCCCAATGAGGGCGAACCAGCTCCGTGACGTCACTGGCCCGCCCCCGGACGGCCCGCTGATGGCGCGTGCGGTATGCAACCGCAAGGCATACCGCTTTCCCTGCGCGCCTCACCATGCCAGCAGGGAGCATGGCCGAGGCCTTAATAGAACAGACAAGTTCTTCCTACACTAAATTATAGTGTACATGGCTTTAAAAATAAAAGGCACCTGCAAACTGTCATTTTAATCGATGAAGAAATCTCATATGGGTCCATAAAAAGGTGACTCCTTAGGCTGCGCTTATAGTGCCGGCGACAGCAACGTCGCGTCAAAACAAATGCATTGTCGCCGTCGCGTGCGCTTACAGTAGCGTGGCGCGACAGCATGGTCGTGATCGCTGGAAGTCATCTCAATTTGATTTTTCCAGCGACCGTAGCCTGACATCGCCGTCGCCGGCGCTATAAGCGTAGCGTTAAAGAATCTGCCAAAGGATGACAAATGGTTGGCGCAAGGTTCCTGCATGATTAGGCAGTAACACCAAGCCTTAAATAAGCACGTGTCACGTGACATCACCGCGTGGATTATTTTGTAATGACGTATAAACATCGGAAGAGTTGTGTGACTATATGTAATTAAGTAAAATAAGCCAAGTATGGAAAACAAACGTCATTTCCCTAGGGAGGAGCAGGAGGTGCAGAGAGGCTTGGTGCCACTATACAGTGCAGCACACCTATTGTAAGTGGCAGGAGGTGCAGAGAGGCTTGGTGCCACTATACAGTGCAGCACACCTATTGTAAGTGGCAGGAGGTGAATACACTGCATGCGATACCACGCAATGCAGGGCTTCAAACCGTATCGCCACCGGAAAGTTACAGGCGCGGCGGAGATTGCGGTATCAGCGCTGGCTGTCACTGCACAAACAGCGGAAGCCGGGGCCCGCGGCACTCTATCAGAGCAGCAGTATCCATATGGGAATAGAGACGGCCAAAAGAGCGGTCAAGGGAAAAGCCTGCCGGTGAGAGCCGATAGCAGCTGCTCACCATTACACCATGACGTCACTACAAGTTTATTAACCCCTACAGCACTACTGTTCCTCATGCTGCCCACACACGTCCCTTTGCTGTCACGGTCTTATCTTTGTTCTTTGACGGTCCTTATCGTCTTTATCCTTCATACTTTTGCCAACTCATTGTCCCGTTTAGGTCACTGACCCCCAACCTAACCCCTTGCTCCTTCCCACTTGTGACTGTCCCTCCGGCACGTTCCTGCTACATGCAGCAGCAAGACACAGGAGCGAGATTCCTCTGGGGAGAACGCCTGAAGGCGAAGGACATTTCTCAAGGTCATGCAGTGAATGCAAGTACCAGAGGCTTGTATCGAACATACACACCAACACCTTAACACTTCTCCACACCTCCTGCCATCTCGTTTACAGATCCTGTATCTTGTTTGCACAGTGTTGGGACAGAATGCGTTCCCCTTATCCGGCTCTCCACGTTATGGATACAGTATTCACGGAACGTGATACAATACGCAGCACAATAACCGCACACTCGCAGGTTATCAGGAAATCACCCATTGATCTGCTTGGTTAGCGGAATATGCCGTTCCCTTTACAGATGGCGTTTCAGTTACTCTGTGCCAATATAGCGCGCCTGTGGGTCGCAATCTTCCCCCCGTTTTCAACATGAGAGTTACCGAAGCAGAAACTCTCATAGAAAACCGTTTCCGCATAATTTTGACTGAATCTCTTTGCTGCCAGAGGCGGCGGCAATGCAGCAAACATGCCAAGAAAACATGCTAAACAGTGTAACATGCAATGCAGCAAACATGCCAAGAAAACATGCTAAACAGTGTAACATGCAATGCAGCAAACATGCCAAGAAGAAAAAATGTAAGCAGTTGTTGGAAAATGCAATGGCAGCAAACATGCCAAGAAAACATGCTAAACAGTGTAACTGCAATGCAGCAAACATGCCAAAGAAAACATTGCAAACAGTTGTAACATGCAATGCAGCAAAATGCCAAAAGAAAACATGTGAACAGTGTAACATGCAATGCAGCAAACATGCCAAGAAAACATGCTAAGCAGTGTAACATGCAATGCAGACCTCTCTGGCAGTGAAGATGTTAAACTCCCCAAATGCATACATGTAGAAAGCCTGAAAGCGCCACACCCAGAGACTAGCCAAGCAGCACTGGGGGGATTTGGCAGTCTGGATACACATTTACTTTAGAGAACAGTTAATAAGTCCCATTCTTCATCCTCTCTGCCAGCAGCCAACGCCCAGTCCCTTCACGGCCTGCCCCTGTAAGGGGCTCTGCCTCTCTCCCTCTGAGGGCTGCAGCCTGCAGGATTACAGCTGTGGAAGCGAGGCTGCATTCCTTAGTGAGGCCCAAGGCTCCCAGCTCTGCTCATCTGCTCCTGTTTGGCCTGGATATGTACTCACACATTAACTCCAACACAAGGGAGCGCAGAGCGACTCGGGATAGGACAGCCTATCCTAACCCCGAAACCAACGTATCTCATGGGGGGGTCCGAGGTTACCCCGCACGGGGGGGGGGGGGGGGGGCATAGTTATCTTCTGCAGTCAAGTCCTTGGATTTTAACCCCTCCAATGCTGGAAGAGCCTCTGTAACGCTGGTCAGTCTGTAGGCACGGGTCACATGTATGGGAACAGGTTTGTTTGGGAGACACAATGTATAAGTATGGGGAGGGGGGGGGGGAGCAGAAGAGGGGGTACAGAGTAACCCAGGCATTGTGACAATGTGCAAAAAAAACATCCAGGCGGCGAGAGGCCAGGAAAACGTGGCCTACCCTAAAGCCATTAAAGCAAGTGGAAAAAAGGAAGTTAGTGGCTAGAGATACTCTGCATCATTATACACTGCAACAGATTCATTTTCATGGGGGATGGAAGTTAAAACCATGCAATCATGAATATCGAATGTAGAAAGATATTGTACAGATGCGTTGCCTTATTCCTAGCGAGACCTCCTGGCAAAGGCAACCGATTACAGTCCCACGGGGCAAGAAAAAGCAAGATAGAAAAGAACGTCAAATATTAATGCTTCCATTCACATGCAGCACGATTCAGCACGATTCAGCACGATTCAGCACGACGCAGCACCCATAACGCATCCCATCCATTAGCTCGCAATGCTCCACGTGGGGCCAGACCTTTCAAACCATCTAGGCGGGGACCCCGTGGTGAATTCCAGGCTCACGTGACCCCCGTTTGCTGCAGGCAGCCCCCCCCCCCCCCCGGATCCCAGCGCTCACCTGGTCGAAGAGCTGTTTCCCCGTGGTGTTGGGCTGGATAGCGAACTCCAGCTCAGCATCCATCGTGGTCACGCGTACGCTGATCTGAAGCAGAAGAAAAGGGGCCACGTTAGCACACAGAACACTGCCAACGGCAACTCCCGCCATCAGGGCGAAGTCCTCCACCATAACGTGACGTGTTAATGGGCCGCCATTTCTACTGCACACAGAACACGGCTTTATTGGCGCCGTTCCTGCCCCCCACGCCACCTTCCCCAGAGGGATGTGTCCGATTAGTAACTTGATTTGTATCCCTGAAGTCTACGAGTGAAAGATACAAGGTAATCGTGTATATTTACAGAATGGTAGACATTTCGGGCATTATTGAAATCCCTGATCTCTGATTGGATAATACCTGGGTTTTTAACCATTCAGTTATGGGCCAGAATATTTGGCACCCTGCCACGTTTTTATTTCCAGCCAATCAGCTTCCACTTGTCACAGTGAGGGAGAGCAGCTGTCAGACAGGGAAGCGGATTGGATGAGGCACCAGTCAGTCACTGACTCCTCCCCCACCCTGCAGAGAGTGTGTGTAGGGCTGGAGTGTGCGGTGTGTATGAGCGAGTGTGAGGGTGGTCCGAGTGTGGGATGTGTGTATATATAGCGGGGTGTGTGAGGGGTGTATATATATATAGCGGGGTGTGTGAGCGACTGAGAATTGTGTATTCACAATTTATCTTTATTTTTAAAAGTACAGTAAGAGCACAAGAAAAGGTGAAATCAGGTTTATTTAAAAAAAAATCAATATAACTATACATTATTTATGGGAAAAAAAAAACGACATTTAGCCATAAAATAGTAATAATTCCCTCTGAACCAGGCGTTACTGGGCTCGGGCCTTCAGCTCTTCCAGCCTGGTCATCATTGACCAGTAATAACCTGTTCTGAGGGGATCACAAACTACAGCACCAATAAAGTTTGTTTCTACATCACTGCTTTTCAACCAGGGGTTCCCCAGGCACCCCTAAAAGGGTTCCCCAGGCACCCCTAAAAGGGTTCCCCAGGCACCCCTAAAAAGGTTCCCTGCAAGTTTGAGGTCATTTAACATTCGGGATGCACATTAATACCCTGACAACCAAGACCTATGCCAAACTAGGGGTACTTTACAGGAACAAATCCTCCCTAAGTCTCCTGGTCAGAAAGCGTATTGCACAGCAGATGCTAATGCCAATTATTGACTATGGAGACATAGTATATGGCTCGGCTCCTCAAACCCACCTTAGCAAACTTGACACCCTCTACAATTCAATTTGTCGTTTTGTTCTCCAATGCAACTACAACACACATCACTGCGAAATGCTCAAAGAACTAGATTGTCCATCACTCGAGTCTAGGCGCAAAGTTCACCTTTCCTGTCTCACCCTCAAATACTTTCTGGGCAAGCTACCCAGCTATCTGAACAAGCTCCTCACCCCTACCACATGCAGCACCTATCACCTGAGATCAGACTCCAAGAGACTATTCATGGTCCCAAGGCTCAACAAAGTATCCGGACGTTCCTCCTTCTCCTTCCGTGCACCCCAAAACTGGAACAACCTACCAGAGACTCTCATATCCACCACCAGCTTAAGTTCTTTCAAATCTAAGGCTGTCACACATTTTAATCTGGTCTGTAACTGTTTCATACGCTCATAATATATATTTTCTTTAACTGTGCACGCAATGTCTTGTATATAATGTATACCCTGTTCAATTATGTAACTGTATTTGTAACCATGTATTATTTGTTTTACTCTGTGCCCAGGACATACGTGAAAACGAGAGGTAACTCTCAATGTGTTACTTCCTGGTAACACATTTTATAAATAAATAAATAAATTTTAAAATGGAAGAAAAAGGAGTGGTGATAGGAAGTGATCAACTAGAAACCTTACTAATAAATGAATATTAAAGATAATAATAAGTGGCTACAAACTGAAGTGAAAGTGAATGAGTAAAATGGTGCACACACAAGGCAGAGTGCCCAGAGAAATTCACACCACTAGTAGTGTCAAATATAACTTTTAATAGTATATACTTAACACATATATTACCAATTGTGAGTGTAACAGTAATTAAAAAGTCAATCAAATGATAGTGAAGCGTTACACCAAAAATTCCTCTCAATAAACACTCAGACAAATTGTTACGTTTGCCAGAGATAGGCAGTGAATGGCATAATTCAGTATTGCTGGCAATACCCTCAAAAAGCAAGACTCCGTAATGCTCTGAATAAGTATTTACCAAAGCGCATTCATCAGTGCTAATTTTGGTAACAATAAGGTGCAACTGGTAAATCAATTATGCCTATACCAGATCTCCCCTTTAACCCCCCCCCCCAAAAAAGGGGGGGGGTCCCGTAGGAGATATAGAAATATATATATAACAACATTACCATTCTCACGTCCGGTAAAGGAAGACTGCACTCAGATCAGTATAGGCAAAAAAAAGTCTGTATTAGGCATCAATACAAAATGAACAGGCCGCCCAATCCGTTACCGGACGTGAGAATGGTAATGTTCTATTATTATTATAGAGACGGCACCTGATGATGTTTTTTATTTATATATATATATATATATATATATCTATATATTATATTTATATATATATATATATATATATAGATATAATCTATATATATATTTAGTATATATATATTTATATATATATAAAAATGGAGATTCCTTACCAGGCAGACCAGGAGTCCAAGACCACGCAGCAAGCACAGAGACGCACTCAGGGTAAGTATCAAATAAAGGTGTATTGAAAAAAGGCACAAGCACCGGCTTTCAACCTTTATGGCGAGTGGACACTCTGCCTTTGTGTATATATATTATATATATATATATATAGATATTATATATATATAAATACTATATATTATAATATATTATATATATATATATCTATATAGATATATACCTAGTGAGCACGATAGGGGTGGATAAATAATGCCCACCAATTAACAACAACACAGTCCTATTGAACGAATCCACCAAGGCAGCGCTAGCCACAACGTAAGAGGGCGGCTAAATACAGTATGATGTTAAGGTCCAAACTGACAGACTAGATGAAGTTCTGCCCAGAGCCATCAGGGAATACTGGCCATACTGGCTCTAGCATAAATACACCATATGTCCCACCCTTAGATGGCTATAAATATATTCAGGTCTCCAGCTACGGAGCGGGAGCGAAACGTGCGCAGGTCACGTAATGATGTCATCAGCCTCCGTAACGGAGCGGTGTTAGTTTCTCGTGTTACGGCAATTCCGTTGATTTGAGCGCTGTGATTCACCTTCCGTGTACCGTACCATTTACATATTAACTACAGGAGACCTCGGAATATATTTATAGCTATCTCAGGGTGGGACATATGGTTTATATATGTTTTAAGTATATACTATTAAAAGTAATATTTTAACATTTAAGTGAATTTCTCTCTGAGCACACTGCCTTGTGTACTCATCATTTTACTCATTTTAAAATTGTTCCAAATACAGAAGAATTTATAATTAATCTGATCTCAGACGCGCTATTAGAGAGTGTTGGGGTTCCTTACATTGCATCTGATCTCAGACGCGCTATTAGAGAGGGTTGGGGTTCCTTACATTGCATCTGATCTCAGACGCGCTATTAGAGGGGGTTGGGGTTCCTTACAATGCATCTGATCTCAGACGCGATATTAGAGAGGGTTGGGGTTCCTTACAATGTATCTGATCTCAGATGCGCTATTAGAGAGGGTTGGGGTACTCAGACTTTCCACTGGGGCTCCTTAACCCCCCCCCCCCCAAAAAAAGTTGGGAAAAATGTGAGACCGTCTTGCTGTACACCCCCTGCCTGCCAGCTGTAAGATACGGTGCAGCTATCAGAAAGACGTTTCCAGTAACTGTGTGTGCGGGAGACAAGCAGCCACCTGAAACATACAGCATACATGTTCTAGAATTTTTTTTTTTTTTTTAAACATACCAGCACATAGGAGTCCCTGCCTCCCTCCTGCCTCCCTCCTGCCTCCCTCCTGCCTCCCTCCTGCCTCCCTCCTGCCTCCCTCCTGCCTCCCTCCTGCCTCCCTCCTGCCTCCCTCCTGCCTCCCTCCTGCACACACACACGGAAGCGCTCGGCCTGGTACACAAGTGATCAGCAAAGCACATTCCCAAGAGATCTTCAACATGGAATTACTCATTCTCCATACACATGGGCTATGCCCAACACAAGAGAGAGCGGTCCGTGGGGTCCAGAAACGGAGCACAGCTGCAGTGAAGAAAACGGGGGCTACAATCCAGTGGAAGAGTTAAAAAGCCTTTATTGTGTGGTGGTGGGGGGCTCAGAACAAACTCTGACGCGTTTCGGGAAGAATCCCTTTTGTCAAAGAGTGAGTTCATGTTTGCCGGTGATGTCTGATATGCATATATGTATATGTATATGTATATGTATATGTATATGTATATGTGACTAGACCCGACCCCCTCCCCTGTCAGGATGTGCACCCCGTGTGTGCTGGAACCTCCCTTATATCCTGCCACAGACAATATAATTTCTAAAACAGAATGTGAAGATCTGGGGAGCGGCCCATAAAATAAAAACACTGCTATATACAATAGTAATGAGTATGCACTTCCAAACCTCGGCAGAGCCAGCCCAACCTCCTCTCCTCATTCGAACCCCACTAGGATACTTCTGTGGGTTAATCCGGAATGTGGCAAAAGGAGCGAGTCAAAATCCCAGGCCCAATACTACAGTCAGTCATAATCTGGAGTGGTGAGATAATGTGGTTATGTGGGACTTCACACACGCGTGCGTGCGTGTACAGGGTGGGGGGGTGCGTGTACAGGGTGGGGGGGGTGCGTGTACAGGGTGGGGGGGGGTGTACCTCTTAAACATATGTTGTATCCCAATTCCCCCAACACAGGTTTCTGTATGATAACACTGACATGTTGCATGTACAGTTTGTGCTACACAAAACCCAAGGACAATGAATATACTTCTGTCAGGAGAGGGAATCACAGGCTGGGGCGAGAGAAGAGGACTTTCTCCATGTAACCAACTGCTCCGAGACCTCAAATTATAATCTCACCGTTACAGTATTCATGTTTTACATTGTACAGAGGTTCTTCCCCTCTAATAACGGAGCAGGCCGACTTTACATTCATTTCTCCGTCTTCAATCAGAATAATAATCCTTAAACACACACACACACACACACACACACACACACACACACACACACACAGAGACACACACACAGATACACACACACAGAGACACACACACAGAGACACACACACAGAGACACACATACACAGAGACACACACACAGAGACACACACACACACAGAGACACACAGACACACAGAGACACACAGACACACAGAGACACACAGAGACACACACACACAGAGACACACACACACAGAGACACACACACACACAGAGACACACACACACAGACACACACACACAGACACACACACACACACACACTGCTGCTGATCCTCTGGGTTCTGACTTCCAGCAGAAAAGCAACAAAATCTCAGTATAAAAAAGGTAAAAAGGCCGAATCCGCGCACACGCTGCGTCACGTGGTAACGCAGGAGTTACCGTGGAGGCTCTCGCACACCTACACCTGGGCTTTCACGCTTGTTCCTGTGCAGGTCGGGCGGGATTTCGCACTGGCTGCCCCATAGTACGGAGGAGCGCTCTTACTTACAGACATCGGGTTCGTTTGCAGGTAGGACGCAGCGGGATTCGGAACGCACCCTTCCTGCGGCGATCTCTCCCTCGGTGTCAGAGCACCACCCCCGGGTCACATGAAAGCGCTTGCAATTTTTCAAGGGATTACACGTTTAATTAAACCAAGCCCCCTCCTGGCCGTATTAAAAAGGGCCTTTTCATGCTCTTAAAGTACAGGATACCCAGCAGGACCTCATTACAGGGGCAGTAACCCTTTAGTGACTTGGCGTTATTAGACTAAGAGCCCCTGATAAATTACTTGCCTGTATTTAACATTTTATGCACGACTAAAGCCCAACAAACCGTAACTCGAGCTTCATTAAAAGCAGCGACAGCCAAAACATTGGAAATACTGCGCTCCCCTAAATCCTTCTGTCCCTATATAGTCTAGTTTTTTATTTATTTTTTTACATTTATTTATTTTAATAACAGTAAGCTGGAAGGGTCCATGTGGTCACATAATGCTGCAGAGAAGTTCCAGATATCAGACATCATCTAACTTCGCAGAACGTTCACATTTCCCCGGTAACAGGGAAATGCGGCGTTATTTAATGAGAATTGTAACACTGGGGACACATCACTGCCAAAGAAACAGGGTCTGAAATGAGGACTCCTAAAAAACAACAACAAAACACCAAAAAACACTTCTCCTGGGGGGTATACGGGGTCCCCCCCCCCCCCCCCCCCCTTGACAAGCAGTCAAATATGACATCACAGGAGGTGACGGCCTGAACGCCTCGTTGTCACAATTACTTGGTATAACCTGGTGTTATCTAGGCCTTGCTTTATTGATAACACCCCCGGTTATTACCTTCCATGAAAACAGTCACATAACCGTTTATTTTATTCAACGCGTTGGTAAACCTGGCGGTGCGAATAAACAGCGTCGCGGTACTCACCGCTAACGGTACGGACCCTTTACTGAAGAAAGCAGACATATTACTAGACTTTTCTTTTTGCAGCGAATTGTACATCCCCCGGGGTGAAAGTGCTCTTCTGTAAACTAGAAATGAATATGTTGTAAGTGGCTGGGACTGCGCAGGTGAACTTGTGCCATCTTGTCTGATGGGATATGGAGAACTGAGCTACAACCAGAATAAAAGCACAGACACACAATGCAAGGAGAGCGAAGTGTGAAATAAAACATCTGCACTGCGCCCTCAGACATCCGGCATGTAGGGGTTTAATTGTTACATTAGAATGAAATCAGAGAGAACGCAGTGTACCAGGGGACGGACGGACGGACGGACGCACGCACGCACGCACACACACGTCAGTTCCCTTCTTATTGGGGGTGCTGGTTTCAGCACTGTACTGTGTAACAATATCTTCCACTGCCCCCTCTGTACGCCAAAACTCCCCCGCCACAGTCAATACCTCAACAAATCTCTTCCACATCCCAAGCCTGCTGCCCTCACCAAGTCCTGCCCCCTCCATCTCCGAATTAAATCACCCTACGCCCTTTTCTTACTCCTTGAGCAAGAAAGAAAATCCTAATTCACTCCCTCGTCCTTTCCCGCCTTGACTACCGCAACCTTTTCCTAGTTAGCATTCCCTTCTTCTGCCAATCCCAACTCCAATCCATCCAAAACACTGCTGCCAGACTCATGTACCTCACTCACCGCTCCACCACGCTGATCCCTACACCGGCTTCCCATAGCCTCCTCTAGAATCAACATTTAAACCCCTAACTCCGACTTACAAAGCTCTCAATGACTCTGCCCCCCATTATATCTCAGCCCCCGTCCCCAAATATATCTAACCGCCCCCTAAATTCTGCCCATGAAATCCACCTTTATTCCTGCCTTCTTTCCTCGTCTCCCACAAGACTTCTCCCGTGCTGCCCCTATCTATGGAATTCCTTACCACGCACCGCCACTCTCCCCCAGCACCGTCACTCTCCCACAGCACCGCGCACCGTCACTCTCCCCCAGCACCGCGCACCGTCACTCTCCCCCAGCACCGCGCACCGTCACTCTCCCCCAGCACCGCGCACCGTCACTCTCCCCCAGCACCGTGCACCATCAGACTCTCCCCCAGCATTGCGCACCATCAGAATCTCCCCCAGCACCGCGCACCAACAGACTCTCCACCAGACCGCCGCACACATCAGCTCCCACCACTCAGCACGCGCTCCATCACAATCTCCCCCAGCACCGCGCACAATCACACTCTCCCCCAGCACCGCGCACCATCATCCTCTCCCCCAGAACCCGCGCACCATCAGACTCTCACCAGACGCGCCAAGCATTTTCACTCCTCTCCTCCACACCGCTCACCCATCAGACTCTCCCCAGCATCCCGCGCACCGTCAGACTCTCCCCCAGCCACACCGCGCACATCAGACTCTCCACCAGCCACCGCGCACGCATCAGTCTCTAACCCAGCACCGCGCACACCATCACACTCTCCCCCCAGCACCGCGCACCATCACACTCTCCACCAGCACCACGCACCATCACACTCTCCCCCAGCACCGCACCATCCTGGCTCTCCCCCAGCACCGCGCACCATCAGGCTCTTCCCCCCAGCACCGCGCCCATTAGAATCTCCCCCGCACCATCACCCTCTCCCCCAGCACCGCGCACCATCAGGTTCTCCTCCAGCACCACGCACCATCAGACTCTCCCCCAGCATTGCGCTCCATCAGAATCTGCCCCAGCACCATGCACCATCATCCTCTCCCAGCACCGCGCACCATCAGGCTCTTCACTCACCAGCATATCGTAGCACCCAGCAGACTCTCCCCCAGACACCGGCCCCATCAGACTCTCACCATCACCGCGCAATCAGCCTCCCCCCAGCACCACGCACCATCAGACTCTCCCCCAGCACCGCACCATCAGGCTTCCCAGCACGCCGCACCATCAGGGCTCTCCCCCCATCACAAGCACCATCAGACTCCCCCCAGCACCACCACCCAATCAGGCTAGCTCCCCCAGCACCGCGCACACGTCAGCTCTCCCCCAGCACCGCGCAACCGTCAGACTCTCCCCAGCACCAGCGCACCGCTCAGCTCTCCCCCAGCACCGTCGCACCATCAGCTCTCCCCCACCCGCGCACCATCAGGATCTCCCCAGCACGCGCACCCAGCTCTACCCCAGCAGCGCACCACCTCCAGCACCGCCACCCCAGGCTCTCCCCCAGCAACCGCGCACTCATCAGGCTCTCCCCAGCACTGCGCACCATCAGACTCTCCCCCCAGCACCCACATCAGGCTCTCCCCCAGCAACCGCGCACCGTCAGTCTCTCCCCCCACACCGCGCACCCGTAGGCTCTCACCCCAGCACGCGCACGTCCAGACTCTCCCCAGCACCGCGCACACCTCAGGCTCTCCCCCAGCCGCGCACCTCACCTATCCCACCCAAACGCGCACCATCAGACTCTCCCCCAGCAACGCACCATCAGCTCTCTCCCCCAGCCCACCGCGCACCATCAGGCTCTCCCCCCACCACCGACGCACCATCAGTACTCTCCCCCAGCAACACGCGCACATCAGACTCTCCCCCAGCACACCAGCACCATCAGGCTCTCCCCCAGCACCGCGCACCATCAGGACTCTCCCCAGCACGGCACACAAGGGCTCTCCCCAGCAACCTGCGCTCCATTAGAATCTCCCCAGACACCATACATCTCTCCCCCGCACCGCGCACCATCAGGCTCTCCCCAGCACGCGCACCATCAGGCTCTTCCCCCCACCACCGCGCCACATCAGACTATCCCAGCACCGCGCACCATACAGACTTTCCCCGCCAACCACGGTCACCATCAGACTCTCCCCCGCATACACGCAGACCGCTCCGAACCAGCATCACATCATGGCTCTCCTCTTCCCCCTCAGAAAAGGCTATCCCGCGCACCAATCACGGCTCATAGAATCTCCCCCCAAGCACCTCAGCCCATTCACTAGATCCCTACCCCCAGCACCGCGCATCCACTCCCAGGACCCCTGCCACAGGTCTTCCACCACCGCAACCATCAGACTCTCCCACAGCATTGCGCTCCATCAGAATCGCCCCCCAGCATCACATGCCACCATCATCCTCTCACCACAGCACCGAGCCACCATCAGGCTCTCCCCAGCACCGCGCCACCATCAACTAACTCCCCCCCAGCACCGCGCACCATCACACTCTCCCCCAGCAACGCGCGCCACCATCCGCTCTCCGCCCACACCACGCACCATCAGATACTCTCCCACCCCATGCATCCCGCAGGCACGATCAGGCTACTCCCCCAGCACAAGCGCACCATCAGGACTCTCCCCCAGCCCACAGCGCACATCAGCTCCTCCCCGCACACCAGCAGCACCTCGCTCTCCCCCGACACGCCACATCGGCCGCCGCACCGGTCAGGCTCTCCCCCACGCACCGTCGCCCGTCTACTCTCCCCCAACACCGCGCACCCTCAGGCTCTTCCCCCACATCCCCCACACGCGCACCATCGCTCCCCCCCAGCACCGCGCACCCATCAGGCTCTCCCCCAGCAACCGCGCACCATCAGGCATCTCCCCCAGCAGCTGCACGCACCACACTCAGACTCTCCCCCAGTCACCGCACCATCGCCTCTCCCCACCGCACGCAACGTCAGTCTCTCCCCAGCCCGCATCGCAGCCCGCACGCACCGTCAGGACTCTCCCCCAGCACTCCGCGCACCGTCGATCAGCACCGCGACTAGAGAAACTTCCGAAGCACGGCAGCAAGGGGCATAGATCCCGGAGGCCCTAGAAGTCAAAGAGTCTCGAGCGACGGGTGCGTCACCGCGAGGGGGAGTGCACGACTCTCCAGAGCGGCAACCGGGGATCGGACGTTCGAGGGGGGGGGGGGGGGGGAGGTCCCCCCAGCACGCAACGCTCAGGCTCTCACCTCACATCGCGCGCACCATCAGCCTCTCCCACCAGCACGTGCGCACAGCTATCACACTCTCCCCAGCACCCCGCACCATCAGGTCTGCTCTCCCCCAGCACGCGCACCTCGAGCTCTCCCCCCCACCCGCATCACCATCAGACTTCCGCCATCCACCGAGAACCATCAGGCTCTCCCCCAGCACGCGCACCATCAGTGTCTCCCCACACCTCGCTCATGGCGCCCCCACCACCAGAGCCTCGCTCTCCCCCACCCGCACACCTGTCGCACCACACAGCTCCATAGCCCTCCTGCGCCCACAGGGTGCCCAAGCACGGCACATACTCACCCGCCACCATCAGGCCTCTCCCCCAGCACGCGCACTATAAGGCTCTCCCCAGCACCGCGCACGTCAGCTCTCCCCCAGACCGCGCACCGTCACGCTCTCTCCCCAGCTTCCAGATGTTTAGAAACTCCATGAAAATGCACCTTTTCAAGAAAGCCTGTCCGGCATACCTCGAACATCCTACCTTTCCCCCCTCCCCCCCCCCCCTACCCCCACCCGTCTGACTGGACCATGCCCCACACTGAGACCCTACTCTGTCCCACTATGAGCAGCCACGGTTACCTTTTGTTTCATCGATACATTGCCCTTATTCCCTGTAGACAGTAAGCTCTCGGAGGCCAGCCGCACCCTATACTTGCTCATAATACTGTTGTACATTGCCCTTATGTGTAGGCATCAGTTCTATTTATATAATCACTGTATTCCCCACCTTGTCGCTTTACACAAATTATATGTAAGTGCGTTAATAAAAAAATTCACATACACACAGTGTGATGTGAGCGTCCATCTTCAGCCCTCTCCGCCCCAGTGTTTACAACCCCCCCGCCCTAACTCTCCAGGTCCCTGCGGTGCACTTACAGCCCGTCTCCCCCTGTGGACAACCCCCGCCAATATCTCCCAGGTCCTGACGGTTCAACAGCCCGTCTCCCCGACTGTGGACACCCCCCCAATAATCTCCCAGGTCCTGCGTTAAAGCAGCCCGTTCCCCACTGTGCACCCTCCAAATAATCTCCAGTCCTGCGGTTACAGCCCCGTCTCCCAACTGTGCACCCCCCAAAATCCTCCAGGCTCCCGGTTAAACAGCCCTCTCCCACTGATGACGCGGACACAAACATAATCCCAATAACCCAGGGTGCCTGCGGTTAACACGCCCGTCTCCCCACTTGATGGACCACCAGACCCCAAATTAATCTCCCGAGGTCCTGACAGAACGGTACAGCCCGTCTCCACATAACATCGCTCCTTAACTTTTCATTCTATTCCATCTTACGTTTTGGTGTTTGGTGGTAGGTATAGTTGTGGTGCCGCAACACCACACACCTACACAACCCACATCACCACCAGTATATCAAACCCACCAACCACACACACTTGTATGTGTGCCGTTATGGCCAATTATGTACCTTTATTTCAACAAGTGGTAACAGGATTTTAATCGGTGTAATGAAAGAATGACTTCGCCACAGGCGTGGGAGGGGGGGGACCTATGTCCCTTTGTGACCTTGATGTGTAACTTCGCTTATATTGCAGAAGCCCTGCAGCGTAGCACAGGCTGGGTTCTGCCACAGATAGGGAGCACACCATACTCCTACCCCACAGTGCATGCTCCAGCTGCGCGCCGTCCGCCAACACTACAGGTTAAAGTGACCAACGAAGGGGGGGGGGCGAGTTTTTTTCGCGTTCCTCCTTTCGTTCCGTCTTGAACCCTCCCATACACAGGTATCCTTGCTCACTATCTTCTTCCCCACTCATCTTTCTCCTTTCTATTTTATCTTCCTACCTCTTCTTCTTTTTGGGGGGTTTTTTCTGTTTTTGAAGGAAGCTTTGCTTCCCCCCTTGTTGTCTTTGGTTTTTTCTTTCCGGTGACAATCGTCCAACACTGTGCAACATGAGCTTAATCCTTTATTTTCGGATCCGCGTACTATGTCAGCTTTCGTTTTCTCGCGCCCCCCACCTTTTTCCCCCCCCCCCCCCTTCCTTTCCCCCCTCCCCCTTTCCGCTCTCTCCCTCCCCCCCCCCCTCTCCCCCCCTCCTCTCTTATCTCCTTGGTCTCTCCGCCTTTCCTTCTCTCCCTCTTCTTCATTTTTTACCCTAGTGCTGTCTGCGTTCTTCTTCTTTTACCTATTCAACAGACAACAGCCAATATGCGCTTGTGTATTGGATCCCCCCCTTCCTCAGCATATAAAGATCCCCGAGATACCGTTCTCCAGTGATTATTTCCCCCTCGGAGAATCCGCATCACCCCCTCGTTCCATTCACGGGGTTCTCTGCTTTTGTGAGCCGGCGGTTTTTAGGTGCAAATGAGGGGCAGCCAGGCAGTCCTCAGCCAGGGACGCCAGTGACAGATTTGTGGGTCAGCTCAAGACCCCCATGGATGAGAAGCCGAGTTCCACCCGTTCCTGAGGAGACTTTCCGCCCCATTCACATCAATGGGAATAAAAGCTAGCTTCCCGCAACAGAAGTACGGACCCGAAGAAGGGAATATTCCGGATGCGCAACACGTGTTGCGGCGAACTGTACTAGCACCTGCAACGCCTTCTCACATCCCGTGTACGCCGTTTAATAGTTTAAGTACCGGTTACCATTTACCCCTTCAGGGCACCGTTAAGCCAAAAACGTAACATGGTACGCAAATTACACAACAGATTACAACACGCACCATATCCCCCCCCCCCCCCCCCCCCCCCCCCCCCCCCCCCCCCCCCACCCCCCCACCCCCCCCCCCCCCCCCACCCCCCCCCCCCCCTCTCCACCCCCCCCCCCCCTCCCCCCCCCCCCCCCCCCCCCCCCCCTCCCACCCCCCCCCCCCCCCCCCCCCCCCCCCCCCTTCCCCCTCCCCCCCCCCCCCCCCCCCCCCCCCAAACGTTAGTCGTATGGAACCAAAAACCGCAGCAGGAGAGGATTTGCACTAACTAATGTTTTATTCCTGAAATCTCTTTTGCAATAAATTTCCATGAAATGAAATACTGGTGGGTGGTCGGAGGTGAGGGTGACACACCGCGTGCGCACACACAACAACAACAACACAGAGCAGTAGACGACTCTGCAGGCATTGGGTAATTGGCCGCTTTGAGGGGAAGCGGAAGGTGAAATCAGAGTTTCAGGTCCAACTGAAGCACGAAAGTGGAACATTCATCCATGGATCCCGGAGTCGGTATTTATGCAGCAGGTCTATCTCGTCTCCACGGCCAGGTCTCCGGCAAAAACTCCCTCCCTGTAACCCCACCCTTACCCGAGCCTTTGCTGAGGGACACCTCACTGTATTATTATTATATATTATTATTATTAATAAATGCTGCCTGTATCCTCTCCGTGGCCCTGCAGCTGCACCATGTATGCAGCAATGTACAGAACAGGTACCACATACAGGGAACCAATCCGCATACAGATTTATACGCCAAAGAGCTTCCAATCTTCCCAGGTATAATTCGGGAGTCTTTCTGTAGCAGACACCATCTCCAAGGAACGGCACTTAACTGCACGGACCCTTCCGTTTTATTTCAGAGCTATTAAACAGGAGAAGTGGAGCCTATTAATCAGCAGTTATTTTTGGCTTCACCGAAAGCATGTATCTGGGTGGGATCGGTCTTCTATACTCATTTTCTTTCGCGCAGATTAAGCAATATACGGATGGATCCCCTCTCTGGTGTGCAGGGGGGGCCGGAAGGGGGAGGATTTGATAGCAAAACCAATACAGCGGGTTATACGTAGTTTTATATACACCTTACATTGATTGTGCGTTATCAACACTATGGTTTGGGGCTTGTATTTGAAAGGCTATAAACATTTAAAAATTGATCATTGTAAAAACAAACACACAACAACACACAACACTTGTAGCGGACAGACAGACACACACAACACACACACACACACACAACACCCCATACACAAGGCCTTTGAAAAGACAGCCAGCATGCAGAACTGCACACACAATTGGCTTTTTCATCTCACTCGAGCTGTTCCAGAGAGGGGCCGCAGAGGAGGACTTGGGCAGCAGAATAAAGGCGCCTTTGTCATGAGCTGGGCCTCTCTTAGGGCAGGGACGTGAGGGGGAGTTTACGGGAGCTACAGTGAAAAATATATAATTATATTTACTGTATATATATAGATATATATATATTATATATATATTATTTCATATTCTAGTGAGCACTCCCATTCTCCGCAGACCTGGTCCTACCGAGCAAGTAAAAGGAACGCAGCGGAATAATAAAATACCCAGCGCCCCCCGATACTGCGAATTAAACAGGATCAATGTTTCAGTCAACTCTTAATCAACAATATCTCATTTTATTTTTTTTTGCATATGTTTTTTGCACCGGTGGACCAAGCATCGCAGAACAGCAGTTTGGGGTACATTTTACAACACGGAAATCTCAAAATGAAGGTGCTCGCGTGCCCTCCTTATACACCAACCGTATTCTGTTTTATCTTGTTACAATGTGTACATTAAACGTCAAAAACATTTTCGTCAAAGTTGATTTCAAACCACAACTAGGCCGTCAACTGGATGAAGTCGCTAACGACCTTGATTTGAACACGCCCGTTTTACGGAGCTTTGTGCTTCACTTTTAAAACCGAAGCGGACAATATATACCACTTGTTTCACATTTTTGTACATTTTATAGTGAAAACGGATCCGTCCAAGGTGATCAAAAATGCTTGTCAGTGAGGAAAAAAAGAAAGTGTGTGTGTGTGCTGTTGTGTGTGTGTGGCTGCGCACGCGCAGAGTAAGTGAAACTTTGTGTGTGTGTGCGTGTGTGTGTGTGATGTGTGTGTGTGGTGCTGATTGTGTGTGTGCTGTGTGTTGTGTGTGTGTGTGTGTGTTGCTTTTTGTGTGCGTGTGTGTGTGTGCTGTGTGTGTGAGTTGTGTGTGTGTGTGTGTGTGTGTGTGTGTGTGTGTGTGCTGGTGTGTGTGTGCTGTGTGTGTGTGCTTGCTGTGTGCTGTGGGCACGCAGAGTAAGTGAAACTTGTGTGGTTTGTGGTGTGGCTGTGTGCTGTGTGTGTGTGCTGTGTAGTGCTGTGTGTGTGTGTGCTGTGTGTGTGTGTGCTGTGTGTGTGCTGTGTGTGTGTGTGCTGTGTGCTGTGTGTGTGTGTGTGCTGCACACGCAGAGTAAGTGAAACTTCGTGTGTGTGTGTGCTGTGTGTGCGTGTGTGTGTGTGTGCTGTGCACGCGCAGAGTAAGTGAAACTTCGTGTGTGTGTGCTGTGTGTGTGTGTGCTGCACGCGCAGAGTAAGTGAAGCTTCGTGTGTGTGTGCTGTGTGTGTGTGTGCTGTGTGTGTGTGTGCTGTGTGTGTGTGTGCTGTGTGTGTGTGTGCTGTGTGTGTGTGTGCTGCACACGCAGAGTAAGTGAAACTTCGTGTGTGTGTGCTGTGTGTGTGTGTGTGTGCTGTGCACGCGCAGAGTAAGTGAAACTTCGTGTGTGTGTGCGCTGTGTGTGTGTGTGCTGCACGCGCATAGTAAGTGAAACTTATTTGTGTGTCGTCAGCAACATATAAAGTAACAATAATATTATTACTGCTTATCGCATGAGTAAATTTGATTGGCGGGGTCGTGTTTATTGGCAGCAGTACCGGCATCATGGATGTTGAGCGGTCGGGGGGAGCAGCGGTGGTCAGTGTTGAGCGGGTGAAGGGAACGGCGCCGGCTGCTAGCGCCGCCGCATGTCAGCGGGCGTGTGGGGGGAGCGGCGGCTGTTAGCAGCGGCGTCGGCGGCGTGATTTTTAGGTTAGCAGGGCGGGTGGGAGCATGTCAGTGTTGGGGTCGGACTGAGCCAGAACACAGCCCGGCCTCAACTGCCAGCTTCACGACGTCAAATCCGTTTCATTTTCTGTCTCCACAACGCATTTTTGTCCCATTACGAATGAGGTGCCACTAAAGAAGTTTCACTTCAAAAAGGAAGTCATTGGTACACTTTAGATCAGGGAGTGCAATCTTTCTCTGCGCTACCCTGCCAGCTGTCCCCCTCTCTGCCCCCCCCCCCCCCCCCCCGCCCCTCATACCTCAGGTCCTCTAAGGAACCCCGACCCTCTCTAATAGCGCTTCTGCGATCAGATGCATTGTAAGGGACCCCAACCCTCTCTAATAGCGTGTCTGATATCAGATGCATTGTAAGGAACCCCAACCCTCTCTAATAGCGCGTCTGAGATCAGATGCATTGTAAGGAACCCCAACCCTCTCTAATAGCGCTTCTGCGATCAGATGCATTGTAAGGGACCCCAACCCTCTCTAATAGCGTGTCTGATATCAGATGCATTGTAAGGAACCCCAACCCTCTCTAATAGCGCGTCTGAGATCAGATGCATTGTAAGGAACCCCAACACTCTCTAATAGCGTGTCTGAGATCAGATACATTGTAAGGAACCCCAACCCTCTCTAATAACGCTTCTGAGATCAGATGCATTGTAAGGAACCCCAACCCTCTCAAATAGCGCGTCTGAGATCAGATGCATTGTAAGGAACCCCAACCCTCTCTAATAGCGCGTCTGTAACCCCAACCCTCTCTAATAGCGCGTCTGAGATCAGATGCATTGTAAATTCTTCTGCATTTGATACAATTCAAATGACCTGAACATTGTAGGAAACCCTTTAGGGGTGCCCGGGGAACCCACGGGTTCCTAGGCTTTAGATTACCACACTGGGTGTCACCTGTAAGTGACCTGTATTAAATAATCTTCTGTACAGCGCATGCAGGAACACACATCCTGAACAGGAACACAACTACAAATTTGTACCATGCCGATGTCTCCGTGTTCAAAGCCCAAGCAACTTCAATTATGCTTTAAATATGTCACTATGAATTTTTATTTCCACAAAAATGTACCACTATAACTCACTGAGTCACACATTAGTCACTGGTGCTGACAATTTAATCTAACATAATAGCCCAATGAGGAAATGGTCTCTACCTAGAAGATAATCACACTTGAATTAAAAACACATGGTTGAAACGTCAGGACTTTCAGAGTTGGGTTTAACCGGCTGTGATACTGAAAAGTTACAGCTACAAGTTACAGCTACAAGTTACAGCTACAAGTTACAGCTACAAGTTACACAAAGTGCCACATTACACAAAGTGCCACATTACACAAAGTGCCCGCGCAGCTATTCTACTGGGATGAAAGTCTCACTTGGCTAATCTACAGTAATTATCTACCCAACAAAGTAGCTAATTAACAGAAGCCATTAATGTGCCACTTTTCCCCGACACTTCATGCAGCCAGAAGTCACTCCTGCACAAAAATGTCCTTATGTAGCAAAAAACTTTTTCAAATGAACAATGAATCCCAAAGTTTCAAATTAATTGTAGCATGAAGTAACCCTTTCACTGCCAAGCTAGAACGCAACATTAACCCTTACAGTGCTGATGTACTCGGACGGGAGTGGCCGAAAGGGCCACCAACAGGTCGGGTTTTCAGGATATCCCCGCTTAAGCACAGGTGGCTTAATCTGTGGCTCAGTCAAAGATGGAGCCACCTGTGCTGAAGCAGGGATATCCGAAAACCCTGATCTGTTGGTGGCCCTTTAGGACTAGAGATGGCCACCCCTGTGCTAGGTACTTCACGGACACTTGAATTGCATCATGTGATCGAACCTGACGCGATGGTGCCGAATGCTCGTAAAGGTTAAACTAATATAGGCTTCTGGGGGTAGTTCCAGCTTTAACTCTTGCACAGTAATGTTAGCGTCTTGCCCTCTGGACAGGTCTTGCCCTCTGGACAGGTCTTGCCCTCTGGACAGGTCTTGCCCTCTGGGGTAGGCTGCAAATCATGATTTTCATCAACTCAAGCATCTTAAGGAACCTTTAAACTGTTATGGGCTCTGGGGAAAGCTCCATTTTAGCCTCCCGGACACATAATAAGTCACTGGGAAAGAGGAGATGTTGTGGGGTGTTACAATGTGACAGATAGCAAAGATGGCTACTGAGGAAACTGGGCCCGGATTCAAACTCAGAATCCCCACACGTTGGCGCGGCTAGTTCCAGATGTTGTAAACTTGGCCACGTCACTTTATTTCCTTACTGATTAGATTGTACGCGGTGTGTCACAGGGACAAACCACACATGTGAATTCTACGCCCAGACACGCCGCTGACAGCGCCAAGTGAAGAAGTCTATACAGCGAGCGGCGTTCCCGCGAGTCGCACAGCAGGAAAGATCAGCATTCCTCAGAAGGGAATAATGAGTACGCGCAGGAAGGAGACGCTTTGCACAGAGGGCAGAAACCATTCATCCACAAAACTCAGCCGTCAATGCGGCAACCTCCACAAATAACTGACCACGGGTTATTAAGTGACTCGCTGCCAGAGGTCACGACTTGTCCTTTGCACAGGATGAGTACAAATAAAGCAATATTAATTGAATTATATATTATTATTATTATTGCACCTTATACACGCACCTGAGAGTCAGGTATGTTTCACCCAGGTCAGCCTCGTTATGACAGTGAACACGCACATTACTACTCTATGTGTCGCAGCAGAGGAAGGACAGGCCAGAAACTAAAGGCAGTGAGTGAGCCTCAGTTTATCCATCATCCTCTTTCCCAGCAAACAGAAGCCCGACTAGTCATATGCAACGAGGGGGGGCGGGAGGGGGGGGAAGGGAGTACGTTTTTTGGCTTAAAAACAATGACTCCCTTCCACGAATAAGCAGCACGGCTTCTCCGTTTATAACGTGTACCCCCTGCTGAATGAAACCGTCCCTTCTGGAGGATACACCGGCGTCCCAGTACAGAATTAGTGCTCCGAGCGCATCCTCATCTCTCTCACACTGTCCCCCCGTCTGGTCAAATAATCAGTTACTGATATAGACACATCAGGTCAGGGGTCTTCCACTGGCTTCCGGAGGGGGTCGGATTGGGAAACAATTAGGAGTCGTGGCGAGTTAGACTTCACAACGTTAATATTCTAAATCTGTTTAAAGGCTGTATAATGTCTGTACCATACACAGCTCTATTAATGCACAGGCATCTTAAGAGCGAGTTTGTGTGAGAAATTGCACTTAATTGTCACAGCAACCTGTGATATTAGTGGGATCAGATAATCCTCGGGACCCCAGCTACAAGACGTTATGCAGGGGTCCGATGCTGGGTTACTGGGGGTGATGGGGCATCCATAACCTGGCTGAGAATACCATGTATAAAGGAATACACATGTAGCAACCCTGTGGGAGTACAACTTACTTAAGGGCCCGAGCGGGTTGACTGAAGGTATAGCTACTGTGTAATGGCCTCGATCCATCATATGGAATAGGAGGACCAGGCAGAACCTAGCCAAACCCACCTACATAAAGGAACCTAGTGATGTCATTAAGTAATGTCCATACCTCTCCCCATGTAGTTATGAGGACTAGTGATATCACTGTTTGATATTTTATATATAATAAAACAGCGAGAGGAATTTATTCAGCCAGTTTGAAGACTTGTAACAAGAGGCCGCCGCCGCCGCGCCCTCTGTCCCCTGTCCCCCCACACACCTTGAATGTTTTTTACAGGATGGGTAGTGAAGCCCCCCGGGTTTCCCGGGGTTGTTACATTAAGCGTGCGCGAAGCCGTAACTCCTGACGTTGCGGTTTGCTGGCCATTTTGGAGGGAGATTTAAACCAGGTAACTTCACCAGTATCTCAGAATCTAGGGGGGATCCAGAACTGTAAATAGCATGGTACAGCTCCAGGGAGACACACACACACACGCACAGACACACACGCACAGACACACACGCACAGACACACACGCACACGTAAATAGCAGGTAAGGGAAAGAGAGGGAGAGGGGGGGGTAAGGAAAAGAGAGGGAGAGGTGGGGTAAGGGAAAGAGAGGGAGAGAGCGGGTAAGGGGGGAGCAGGGAGGTAAAATTGCTGCTTTCGATTTAAAGTGTGCCGCAGATGGAGACAGCCAGGCACCGGAGCTTGCCAAAGCAACTCTACTCTCCCATTATTCATGCTTAGAATTTGCTGCACGTTCATTTTAAAATCGGCAACTTTTGGGCAACCTCCAGAATAAAATTAAAAAAAAAAACTTGCATCTAGTTCCCTTCCCATAGCCGCCCCCTCTGGGGAAGCTCCAATTTACATTTCCAAAAGAAAGTTAAGCCAATCGCTGCAATTTGTGACTTTTTCTGTGCAGGGCTCCAAAGAACTAGCTCCCCAATTCCCAAAGAACTAGCCCCCTCCACCCCCACAGAGGGAACAATAGCCCCGTGACTGTCCCCCAAGCACATGGCTGCCCCCTTGCCCCATGCATGGGCACCGGGTTACACGCAGCCTGTGGGAGCGGGGGACCTGTTGCTTCACTTGACGAGTACCAGCCGACTGCCTAATAAGGCCTTTACAAACAGCAGAGCCAGGAAAGGCTTTGGTAGCTGACGTAGGCCCGAGGAAGGAGTTAGTCATCCATTTCCTACGGAGACTGCAGCGAAGCCAACACACTCCGCAGATATTAAGAGCTCAGAGCTGCAAGCAGAGGCACTTTATCTGGCTCAGGTTGTCAGATTAGCCGTGTTGTGTTTGTGGAACGTGCTAATTGTGAGACTGGGTGACACACACACACACACACACACACACACACACACACACACACACACACAGCCATGTAACACCTCTAGTTTCCAGACACAGCTTGCAAGTTACAATTTGATGACGGGAATTAAAATCAAAGCTTGTGAAAAATGTGTATTTAAAAAGGTGTCGTCATTTTGTGTTTTTTGTTACTACTCATTTGAACACGAGCATTAACAAAAAGGTAGAATGTATTTTTATTGGAGGGCAGCACAGTTCCATTCCTATCCCCTTTGGAAAATTCTCACCCAGCATATTCAGAGGATCGCAACTGCAGTCACCCAAGGGGTTAATATTGAGAAGGGATCTGCCCACACCCCAGGGAAGCGAGTACACAGTCTTTTCTGTACCCGTGTTTTGGAAATATGTCTGGAGCAGAAGATGCCAGACATGTGAAGGCAAAAGCACATTGGCATGACCTCGACCCCCGAGTATGACCTTCAAAGAGGCCAGAGATGTACCAGACAATACACTGGGAACTCAGCCTCGGCTGTGGGACTTTCATACAAATACACATTCTATAAACCCTTCAGTGTACAAAGGGCAGGCGGTACTGTACCACTGTTGGCCCAATCTGCACTGACATGGTTACAAATACACACGCTGCACGGTATATTAGTACTGAGCATCTCCACACTTTCCACAATCCCCCTCTTCACTCTGCCAATGAGGTCAAATTGTGACGGGTCCACAACATTGTTTGTAAACAGAAAATATGATTTATTTATTTATTTTTCCCCCCCAAAAAGGCCCATATTCACTTTCTGTTCTTAGAAGACACTGGAAGGATCGTGAGGTTTGGAAAGTCCGGCACACTATCCTTTCATCTATAAAGAACTCACATGTTGGTTCACCAAAAAGTATCACAACCTTCATGGAATGTATCCTTCAAGGCGACACACACACACACACACACACACACACACAATTATTGTGATCTTATAAAAGCACCAACATATGCAGCAGCGTAGTGCAACAGGAAACAGTAGTTACATAAAAAGTGACAAAAGAACAAATGAATGCAAACGGCTACAATAGGCAGCCCTGCTCCCAGCACCCCCC
>WSYH01007563.1:5657-32671 GCA_036426205.1 Ascaphus truei
GTCACACCAGTCACTGTCTCCCACCCAGTCACTGTTCCCCACCCAGTCACTGTCTCCCACACCCAGTCACTGTCTCCCACCCAGTCAGCTGCCCGTCACTTCTCCACACCCAGTCACTGTCACCCCACCCACGCAGTCACTGTTAGGCACTGTCTCCACCCAGTCACTGTCTCTCCCTCACGTACGTGCCCACACCACCGTCATTTCCCAAAAGGGGGAGGAGTGATGTGATAGTGCAAGGGGGAGAGTGATGTGAGGTGCATGGGGAGAGTGATGTGAGGTGTCAAGGGGGGAGAGTGATGTGAGGTGCAGGGGAGCAGTTGATGTGAGGTGCAAGGGGGGAGAATGTGTTTGAGTTGCAAGGTGGGGAGACGTGATGTGAGGTGGCAAGGGGGGAGAGTTATGTAGGTGCAGGGGAGAGTGTTGTGAGGTTGCAAGGGGGGAGAGTGATTGAAGTGAAAGGGAGGGGGTGCTATGAGGTGCAGGGGAGAGTGATGTGAGATGCAAGCGGGGAGAGTGATGTGAGGTGCAGGTGGGGAGATTGTGGATGTGAGGCAAGGGGGAGAGTGATGTGCGGTGCAGGGTGAGAGAGTGATGTGAGGTGCAAGGGGGCGACGTGATTGAGGTGGCAAGGGGGAGAGTTATTGTGAGGTGCAATGGGAAGAGTATTGTGGAGGTGCAGGGGGAGTGATGTGAAGTCAGGGAGCGATATGATATGAGTGCATGGGAGAGTGTTTGTGAGGATAGGAGAGTAGAATAGGGGGAGAGTGATTAGGGCCAGTAGGTGATGAGTGCAAGGGGGAGAGTTGATGTGAGTAAGAAAAGGATGTGGTTGCAAGGGGGGGAGTGATGTGAGGTGCAAGGGGGAGAGTGATGTGAGGTGCAAGGGGGGAGAGTGATGTGAGGTGCAAGGGGGGAGAGTGATGTGAGGTGCAAGGGGGGAGAGTGATGTGAAGTGCAGGGGGGTGGGATGTGTGTGGTGTGCAGGGGGGTATTGTGTGTTTGATGTGGAGGGGGAGTATTATGTGTGTGGGTGAGGGGGAGAGATGGGGGTATGAGAGATAGATGGGGAGTATCGCAATGGTTGATAGTGAGGGGTTCTGGGGGAGATATGAGGATGATGATGAAGGGTGCTGGGGGAGAATGATAAGGATGATTTTACCCGTGCGGCCCAATCTTTTTTTCCTTGGAGCAGTTCGGCCCTTCTCACTTTACGAGTTGTGCAGGCCTGCTTTACATAGACGGCTTAACCGCAGCCACGCGTATTCAATCAGTGCTTACTGTGGTGCTCACTACTCCCATCTTGTGTCTCCACAGAATATAGCAGGCAATACATTTTCTTTTACTACAGCAGGCTGGGAATGGCCTGCAAATGGGGGGTAAAAACGGCTGGGACAGGGCAAACAGCAATGCATGGCAAATAAGTTTAACCCCTTCATTCCCAATGCGAGGGGAGGATGACTAGCTGGGTGTAACACCTTTATTCAGGCCTGATCACCTCCATCCTCGCCACACCCCTTTACTGAGTTCTGGGGTTTTTTTTTTGGCATATACCAGGGGACCCTGGCATGTGATTTCCCCCTGCCCGGCCTTACTGTTCTGGTCTGTGCTGAAGCAGGGAGATCTGGCATTGAGCTGCAAACTGCTTCCTAGGGAGGATTTTGTCCGGTGGTCTGTGTCTTCATGTCCAAAGGAATCTGGTAGGATTCCAGAGTACATGTTTTGGGGTAACCAGCAAGTCTGGCCCCTTCTACCCAAACACACCCTGACAACACTTTACCGTAAAATCATCCATGAAACTCATGCACTGTGAATCTCTGCTGTTTAGCACTCCTGGAACAGTAAAACACACACATACATCTTTATTGAAATACAGTGCTCATGCCATAACTGGGTTGCAGAGCTGACACTTCAAACTCCCCAATATGGCTCAGGGGCACCCAGCCGGGCATAATACCTTTATTATTGGCCTGGGTACCCCCTCACCGTCACAATGTGCATAAATATGGTCCGATGGGGTCTAGAAAGTGATAAATATTGTATATTAAATATATAATGAATAGCTTAGTGTGAGGACTCTGGGATCGCGGCACCCGTGCCCTGGTCCCTCCTCACCTTCATTAACCCCCGCTGCCGTGGCGCGCCCCTCGCTGGCGTCACTTACCTCCGGCGGCTCTGGGGGTTCCCCGCCGTCCTCTGCGTTCTCGCGCTCCTGCGGGATCTTCCTCCTCTCATGCGGCTGCCATATGTCCCGGCTGCGCGCCTGAACAGCGAGCGCCGGGTGAAGATAATTTATCCACACTTTATAATGCCTGTCCTTCCTCTCATTCATTGCTCGACATAGTTTCCACTTGGATTACTACTCTGGCATTCTCTCTCTCTCTCATTCACTCAGGTTACGACTTGGCTTGGCGGACATCTTTCTCTGGCTCTCGACCCCCGCTTGGACAAACGACCTTCCGGAATTCTCCAATCCCTGACCTAGGCAAACGGCAACGACGACGGCACTTCTTCACCGGTACCGGCAAGTATTGCTAGCTAACATCACCTGGCCTGGCAACGCCGCAATTACCACACTCCGGACACGCTCCTTTTGCTGCGGGTTTGTGCCCTTATACGTTCCTCACCTCAGTAGAAGGGACGGGTCTGGTCTGCGGGCAGTACCGGCGTAACATTATGTCGAGCCCACAAGACGCAGACCAGACTGATGTGGACTCTATGATGACGGCCATGTATCAACAAATCCAGGCCTTAACGGATCAAGTGGTTCTCCTCTCCCAACAGGTACAGGACCAATCTCTACAGGCACCACCTGCGCAGTCCGATTCTACATCCACTTTATCCTCAGCTCCGAAGATTCCGGCTCCGAAGCCCTACGCAGGGGATCCCCACGCTTGCCGCGGCTTTCTCAACCAGTGTGAGATCCAGTTCGAGATGGCTCCGCAGCTGTATTCTACTGGCCGGAAAAAGGTAGCCTATGTATACAGTCTGCTCACAGGTAACGCACTGGCATGGGCTTCTCCGATCTGGGAACTGCGACCTGATATTACCCGAGATTACGCAGCCTTCAGGCGAGACTTTCGACAGGTCTTCGATACCCCCGCATGACAAGAAACTGCTTCTGATTCCCTGCTGCACCTTACACAGGGACGTCGGCGTGTGGCCCAATACGCCTTGGAATTCAGGACCATAGCAGCTGAGACTCGTTGGGGTCAGGAGGCCTTAGTCTCCGTCTTCTGGAATGGCCTATCGGATTCCCTGAAGGATGAACTTGCTTCTCAGCCCAGGCCAGAACTGCTGGAGGATCTCATCACCCTGGCCAATCGTATGGACCAACGTCTTCAGGTACGCCGCGCTCAGCGTCAGCAATCCCGGTCTATGCCTTTCCGTACTTCCTTCTCCAGGTTTTCTACTACCTCGAGACCCGTCCTCTCTCCGCTGCCTGCGCTGGAAGCCCCAGAGCCGATGCAACTCGGAGTCCAGAAACCCCGGGCACCCTTATGACAATTTCGCTCAACCGGAGAGTCGTGCCATCATTGCGGATCTTCCCAACAGCGTACCCGCGACAATCCACCATCTTCGGGAAACGACCAAACCCAGTGAGTATGAAGGGGCGCTCCCTGGGTGCTAAATCTTCTGCCCCACTACTCAGAATGGAACTCCCCAAAAGATTGACCATTCCCGTTTCCCTTTCTGGTCCTACCTTCTGCACCTCCACAGCTGCATTTATTGATTCCGGCGCAGGAGGAAACTTCATGGATCAGACCTTTTCTGAACAAAATCAGATTCCGCTTTCCAAGAAGAACTCCCCTGTTGCCTTGGTCGGGATTGATAATCGGCCTCTCACTCCAGCATATATCTCCTTGGAGACCGGACCTATCACCCTTTCTACTCATTCTCACAAAGAGACCCTGGGCTTTGACGTGATTCATGCTCTGGGAACACCAATCACGCTCGGCTTGCCCTGGTTACAGAAGCACAATCCGCTCATCGATTGGGTATCCCCTAACCCCATTGACTGGAGGTCAAGGTCAGAAGAATCTTCTTTGTCTGCTGAGCGACCATCCTTTCTATTAGCTAACACATCCAGTCCTCAGAGGGAGTTGCCTTCCCCGTACGCAGAATTTCTGGACGTTTTTAGCAAGACACAGTCTGAGCTTCTATCCCCTCATCGTTCCTACGATTGTCCGATTGACCTGGTACCTGGATATCACTCCTCCGGGCCTGCCTCCACCTCTGATTGGTCAGCCACACTTTACAGTACCGACACACTTTATTGCAGTGTGGTCGGTACCGCAAGCCGGGAGATTTCCCGGCTTGCTAGTGGCCGCCCCTCGGCGTGCCGCGCGTCATAGACGCGCGGTCACGCGTCTTCGGGAGCCTGCGCCCCCTGCACGCGCGTCCAGGGCTCCCCGAGGGAGCCCTGGTGTCCCGCGATCTGCGGGACGGCGGCAGGGGGTTCCGGGGGACCCGGCGGACCCGGCAGCGGTAGGGAGAGCGCCCCGATCGGAGGGCGCTCTTCCGCTGCTTCGGCGCGCGCCCGTCACACTCGGGCGCGTGCCAGGCTACTGCTGCGGCCAAGAACGGGCAAATGCTCGAATAAACTTGGCCGCAGCAGTATAATGCCTGTCCTTCCTCTCACTCATTGCTCGACATAGTTTCCACTTGGATTACTACTCAGGCATTCTCTCTCTCTCTCATTCACTCAGGTTACGACTTGGCTTGGCGGACTTCTTTCTCTGGCTCTCGACCCCCGCTTGGACAAACGACCTTCCGGAATTCTCCAATCCCTGACCTAGGCAAATGGCAACGACGACGGCACTTCTTCACCGGTACCGGCAAGTATTGCTAGCTAACATCACCTGGCCTGGAACGCCGCAATCACCACACTCCGGACACGCTCCTTTTGCTGCAGGTGCGTGCCCTTATACGTTCCTCACCTCAGTAGAAGGGACGGGTCTGGTCTGCGGGCAGTACCGGCGTAACACTTAGTCAATGTGCAATTCCAACTGAAATAAACAGCATATATTTAAACGGTTATAATCAATTAGTCATCAAATTTACAGTGCTAAACAATATCAATTGGGAGGCAGACGTGATTTGTTGAAACCTCATGTAACTCTCTCAACAACCTCTGTAAAGAAATATTACTAGTGCATTAGAAGCTTACACAAAGTAGATTTAAAAAAATCCTATACTCACCTCTATTATCCGACGATTGGAGTGACGCACATCTGTAGCGGAACTATCTTAATTGGATCAAGAAATCCACCTAATTGGACACATTAGGCGCCGGTATCCCTTTATTGTTGACATCTGTAGCGCAGGTACTCTGGATTCTCACGACGCATCACGGGAGAATGCAGACGGAAGACGGGCGCCTCCATGTGCAGCGGGAGATTGAGTACTAGCCAAGAGTCTTCCCGGACGGTCTGAACCCCCAGGCTCCAGCACTCGGGATCTCCACGGCTACAACCAAAGGACTCAGGTATTTACTATTATACCTCTTGTAACAGGGGATTTATCCCTGTTCAGGAAATGTGCCTCTAATCCAGCAGTGTGGTGGTTAACTGCTGGTAGTCAATTAACCAACACCACCTGCCTGATTAGGTTGCTTAGATAAGCCTGTCTTTGAGACAGGAAGTGAGATTGTTCCTGAGTCTCACAAGTTGTGGGACTGACCATAGGGACAGATGTCTTGAAGCCTGCCAGAAGAAACAGCACGCTGCCTGCAAGACACAGGGGAAAGAACCTCTAAGCCTGAATGCTGACATAGCCTGAGGAAAAAGGCAGCAACCCAGGAACAGAGAAGACTTTCCCTCCAACTACAAGAAAACAGATAAGACTTTTCTTTATAAGACTTTGTATCTGCACATATCAAGATATATGTTTGGGGCTGGGAGACATGCTAATCTAAAGGGAGTTTGTGGACTGCATAGGTTTCACTAGACATACTCCCAAGTGAACAGAAGCTTTGTTTGACCCCTTGTTTGGATGATTTTCTTGTGTAAAGGAAACAGGCGCAATAAAAGCCTTATTTGATTTCACCTTAACAAGTCTCCCTTGCATACCTCTGCGCACGTCCTCCTACACCTCTGGGTACAAGGGGATGCAGAAGTGAGGACCGAGAATGACGCAGTGGGTCTGGGAAGTATAGGTATTATTTACTGTTTGCATCACTTTTGCCACCAGTTCTCTCACAGTGTCCAATAAATAAAAAAAAAAGTGGCGCTAGTTCTATTAATGAGGTGCAATAAATAAAGTCCCGCAGCTGGTGTCCCAGGAGGTAATTCAAACTCCTCCTTATATAAGATTGGTAGAAAATAAAGTTGTCCTCCAGCGCGTGGTCTTATTGCTCTTTTCTTCCTTATGTAGAAAAAAGACAACAACAAAAAACACCACACACAAGTGGTATAATAGGCGTCGACACTCAGTATCTTAATCTATAGAGAAGTAGAGAACTTGACACTTGCCTGTGTATTTGTTCCCGTAGTGCATACTCCTCTATTTTCCTTCTGCTGTTACCTTAAAAAGTGGAGAGAGGCATAGCATAATACTGTTTATTACAAAAATAAGGGAGGTGAGATAAAAAATACACTTACTGTACAAACGACCAACCACATGGATTGTGGTGGTTTCTATTGCTGCAAGTGTCTTTAAAAACTTCCTTGCTGGAGCTGCTTTTCAGTCACTTTTTCTCAACTCCTGACTTGTCTGTCTGAGTCCATGGGGATGGGAGGCTTTCTCAGATTCGTGCACAGTCTGTTGTGCCTCTCCGTGTGCAGAGCTCCCTGCTGTTTGTCAGTGTTGGTTAGCTGATCCGCAGAATCCACAGGTATGGTGGCTCCAAAAGACCAAAAAGGGGATGTCCACATCGAACTAGTTTCGCCTGGTTTGGCTTCATCAGTGATGTCATCGTGGGTTAATGCAGTGTTCTTTATAGTGGTTTAATTGTGTGCTCCTCCCCTTTATTCAAATCTACCTGGTTGTTGATCTATCATGTTCATTATGTATGCATACATTCTGATGACTCCTTACAATGAGCACAGAATCTTCCCTTGGAGACTATAAATACATTGCAGTTAAAAATATAAATATATGAGGCGCATGCGCGACGGCATAGAGTATGGACGTGTAAGTTTCATGCTCCGTGCCCCGCTCGTGAAATAAATAATAAAAAAAACACAGAAACGAGTAAAAAACAGCATATACAACACAGATAGAAAGCACAGGAACCCAGGATGTCCAAAAGAGGAGTGAGAGTTACAAGAAAGAAGGGGTTGCCAGAATACTTCGGAAGAGCCCAGCCGGGCAGAGCGGAGTCAGAAATGGCGCCGATTTTAAACGCGGGCTCAGAGTCAGAGCCAGACGGAGAAAGAGAAGAAATTAGCGATCAGGCCCTGATGCCGGTTCGGCAGTGCGACTTCATGCGGCTATACAGTAGAGGCAACGTTTATTCTAACATTTGCCGTAAACTAGCCGGGTTACATTCTGGGTATGTGCTGGGTATGTGCTGGGTATGTTCTGGGCTAGTTTGAGGCACGTTTAAGGCATTTCTGCATTGACTAACCACCCATAGGATTAACACAGCAGGGATCCCTGGCAGTCCAATTCAGTTTGAATGGGACTGCCAGGGACCCCCGCTGTTAATCTGATAGGCCATTAATCAATGCAGAAATGCTGGGGCTAGTTTAAGGAAAGTTTAAGGCATGTATTCAGAATGTACCTGGGTGTTTCCTGGGTTTTTTGGGGAATTGCCACTGGTTTTTGTTCGAATAAGCGTTGCCTCTACTGTATAACGATATACGATCCATGTTACAGGCTGAGATGAGGGATCTTAAAAAGGAGGTAACAGGCCTGGGAGAAAGGACGGGGGTCCTCGAGACTAAAGTGGATCAATCCATCAAAGCCATTAAACGACAGGACAAAAGGTCTGGGGATTTACAGGCACAAATAAATGAGATTCGGGACAGACAGGAGGATGCGGAGAACCGCGATAGGAGAAACAACCTGCGGGTCAGAGGAGTGCCAGAGTCAGTCCTGGACTGTGATGAATACATCACGCGGTGGATGGAGTCAATACTGCCGGAGACACAGCAGAGCCTGCTGGCTATGGATCGCTGCCATCGGGCACTAAGGGCCAAACCGTGCAGAATGAGCAGCCAAGGGACATTGTGATCAGGCTGCACCACTATCGCACGAAGGAGGCAGTGCTCCAGAAAACGAGACCACTACCAGCAGTGGAGTTCGAAGGGGCCCGGTTACTAATATTCCAGGATCTATCCCCGGTAACACTGGCCAGACGGAAGAACTTGGGCCCAATAACTAAAACGCTGAGAGACAGTGGGGTGCGGTACCGGTGGACCTTCCCCTTTGGTCTGTCGGTAACAAGGGGTGGCAAAACCATGATCATAAGGGAACCGGAGGAAGGCCCTGCCTTCATGCACAAGCTAGGACTGGGAGAAGCCCCCGCGAACCCAAGCCCCAGTGAATCAACCCCGGATCTCTCCACGAGCGAGAAGAGACAATTAAAGACTCAATAAACAAAACATAAAGCAAGTTAAAAATGTACTCTGTTTACAAGTTTCATAATGGACCCCAGCAGCTATAGACGTTGTGCTACAAATCAACCGGTTTTAAGTTGATAATCACACGTCACCAAAGACCCAATAAATGCGACCTGCAAAGAAAATATAAGTACCTGAAATCGCTGGCCTTCAGCCCCCAGGTGGAGAAAGCGTGGTCCGAAAAGATGGCAGTGTAGATGGAGGCATCTCGAGATCCACGGTGAACCGCAGGAGCAGGGAGGTAAAGGACGGCGGGAACCTGGAAAGAGCGCGAACACCTCCGTCTAGCTGAGAATCGAGATCCAAAATGGCGGCGGAGCGGAAGGACGTCACCACCCGGAGCCGGAAGTTCGGACGCCATCTTGGAGGGGGCAATCACGGACGCACAAGGCGAGCGCAGGTGACATCAGCCGGAGAGAGATGAGGACGCAAAGGACCCCAGAGGCGGCCGGAGATTGCTGGACCGGCTTTTAAACATTTGAAAAAAGAAAGAGGCGGGAGAGGGAACGAAGCGGAGAGAAGAGGTAGTGACGGGACATAGAAGGGGCGCTTAATAGTAGGAAGAAAAGGGGAGCAGGCACTCCACGATAGCAATGACAGGAGAGGACGCTGTGGAAGGTCAGAGTAGGTTAGACGGACAGAGGGAAGAAGGAGGAGTTAGGTAAGAACAAGGATAATGGGGGAGTAAGGAAGTAAGAGTTAGGGAAGTGAGGAAGAGGGGCGGTGGAAGATAAGAGGAGGGGGAAGTTAAGACAAGGGGACAGCCGGTGCATAGCAGGATTAAGTAGGTACAGTAGATAGAAGGGCAGCGCAGGTGATGAGGGTAGGGGTAGGTAACATTGGAGGGGAGGAGGCTGGACGAGTTAGAGGGACACAGGGAAGCTGGAAAGCAAGAACGGCAGAAGGGAAGTTAGACAAAGTGTAGAACGCCGGCTTATGAAGGGTAGAGTAGGTAAGACGGAAAGAGGGATGAAAGTGGGGTTAGGTAAGAACAAGGATAATGAGGTGGGGGAGTAAGGAAGCAAGAGTTCGGGAAGTGATGAAGAGGGGCGGTGGAAGATAAGAGGAGGGGGAAGTTAAGACAAGGGGGCAACGGGTGCATAGCAGGATCAAGTAGGTAGATAGAAGGGTAGCACAAGTGATGAGGGCAGGGGTACGTAACATGGGAGGGGAGGAGGCTGGAAGAGTTAGAGGTACACAGGGGAGCTGGAAAGCAAGAACGGCAGAAGGGAAGTTAGACAAAGTGTAGAAAGCCGGAAGTAATACGGATCACAACATTGCGCACCAAAGTAGTAGGGGGACCAGGTGAAAAGAGGAAGGTGCAGGATGCAGGAGCAACGGTGGCGAGTCAAGAAAGTGGGGAAGGGGTCATTAAGTTTAAAGATGGTTTTAGTTTAAAGTTTAAGTTGTAGAGCGGGGCGGGAGTGGGGGGAGGTCCTGCTCTTAAGTCCGTTTGGGCCGCACGTTAGGAGTGGGGAGGGAAGCTCTTCGCTGACCTAACGAAGTTCTTTGAGCCAGAGCAACTGGAGAGCTCTACGCACACTCCAGGAGATCGGATCTAGCCCCGCAGACCGGGCTGGAGCTCAAAGGTATCAGACTCGGAGCCGGAGGAGGAAGGAAGAGGCGCCGAGAAATATTATTTTGTGTTACATGTGGTCTTGTCTTTATGTTCCCCCAGGTTTCCCCAGTTGTGTGTTCCCCATTCATTGTTTCCTCAGGGGTACGGGTCGGGTGGAGTGAAGAAAGAGGAAGCAGAGCGGATCAGTGGCAGGCGAGTCTAGTAAGAATACGACAGATCAAATGGCTGAAGATCACAAATGAGTAAGGAAATAGTCTTAATTTCACATAATGTGAAAGGGTTCAATAGCCCAGCTAAAAGAAGGATTGCATTTAGGGACTACAAGCGGAAGGGAGCAGAAATTCTGTTTGTACAAGAGACGCATTTTTCAAGGAATAATAGGCCAAACTTTTTAGATAAAGATTTCAGGACGAGTTTCTTGTCCTCTGCACAAGTTAAAAAAATAGGGGTAGCCATCTTAATCCATAACAGATTACCATTTATAGCTGACAGAACATACACGGACAGAGAGGGACGATACATAATAGTAACCGGAACTATTCAAGCCCACCCCACCACTCTGGCGACAGTACTGCACCGACACAACTTTATCGAGCCAAATACTCCAGTATGTATCTGGCAGAGTACCCTGGATGCGCACGTCCTATATGACAAGCCCCGTTTTGCGGTTCTGCGCTTCCCAGCCATGGATTCATGCCTAGGCTGCGGGCGGTTCGTGACTGATGGTAAATGATAACTGATTAGGATTTAATAGGTGCGCAATTGCTTCGCGTGCTTACCATGAGCATATTCATGAATCATTGTATGCAGTATAGATATTCATAGTGCAGTGTTGCAGCTTCGGCTGGGAAGTAAATTGCTTACAATCCCTGCCTGAAATCCATCCTGACACATTCAGTGCGAGAAACCCGTCCCACAACCCATACAGCATGCGGTATACCGAATCTTAGTTGGATAGCGAGCTCGAATAAGTGTGTCGGATTCATGGTGGTATATGACCACCATGCGAAATCCTCCATGTGACTGTTTAATGTATTGTTTAAAAGGGTAACAACATAACGTTTGGTCTACACTTCATGTTTTCAGTAGCGGACAGGACAATATCCTACTGGCAGGAGATTGCTGAAACCGAGCACTTAACATTGACCTGGACAGATGCTGCTAACATATAACAAAAGCCCAGCGACAGGACGTACACTAAATACATATTCAAAAGGGGTTGAAACAGTGTCAAACTCTTGGATATCTGGATGGAACAACGAACAGGGTGAGTGACGGAAGTATAACAGTTCTACTCCCATCCACAAAACAGTTCAGAAGGTATAGATTACTTCCTTTGTGTTCAAATAGTTGGTTCCTGGGGTGAACTCATCAGAGATTTAGAATTTCTCGGTACTGACATGCATATATAGAGCTGCCGATGCACCATAAGTCTCACAGACAGACCTAGAGGAATATTAGAAATAAATGAGATCTATTAAAAATACCGGCGTTGAAAAGGAGCGTTTTGAGGGGGTAGAAAAAATCGAAAGTATCTTTTGGGGGAGAACGAGGCAGGGAGTGTGAACACACAACTCCACATCTGTGGGAGGCACATAAGGGTGACCCCTAATGGGGGATTAATGAATGGCGCGCCCAACGCAGAAGGGAACGGGGGAAAGAAAAAAAGGAAAGTAAGAGAGGTTAGAACAACATAGCATGACTATGCAGTGCAGTATAAGAGAGCAAGCAGGATCATATCCTGAAACATATAGACGACCAAAACAAAGCCTCAATCTCCTGCTCTCCCTCACCCGCGAGAAGGAAATGACTTGGTTCTAAAGCGACAATTTATGAAAAGCTACAAAGCCGAGTACCATACTTTGCCAACAAAGCTAAAAAATATAAGGCTTCCGAAGTCCCACATTCACGCAGACAAACCAGAGGGGGGAATGGGATCCATCTTGCGGAGAAAATAGTAGAAGATTTAAACTTCTATTTGAAACTTTTATAAAGAGAGTAAAGCTCACCCTCACACTCGGAAAAACCAAAGAGATGTGTAAGCAAACAGTTCTGGACAGAGGCAAAACTACCCACACTGAGCCGGATGGAGAGAGGCGCTACAAGGCTTGACTTCCCTTAGAACGAAGCTGTCAGAGGTAATGTAAAAACCTCAAACCACACCCTAAGGGGCACGGGGCCGCGAACAGCTTCTCGAACACTGTATTGCAAAGAAATATCTGAACAGTCATTATGGCCCCAATGCTCTCGATTATGGTGTAAATGAGATTTAGCTAGGGGCCTCCTTCCCAAACTCAAATGCTACAAGCTCAATTTCGTGATCCACAAACCTGGAAAGGACCGGCAGACTGTAAGAGCTACCGAACCTATATCTCTGATCAACTCACGACATTAAAATATACTCCAAACTCATAGCCAACAGAAGTGGTGTAGCGTCCTTCCCAGGTTGATTCATACGGATCAAGTAAGGTTTATCGGGGGGTAGGCAGGCGGCAGACAACACCAGGAGGATAATGATTTAATTGATCTGGCCAGTCAAAAAACATTCACTCCATGGTGTTACTGCACCGACACACTTTATTCGAGCAAATACCCAGTATGTACCTGGCAGTTACCTGGAATGGCCGCTTCATCAACTCTGCAAGCACTAGTGCGTTTGCCTCCAAGCATGGGTAGCCTGGCGACGGGAGGGGCTGATCGGTAAATGATAATGATTAGGATTTAATAGGCTGCAAGTTCGCGTGTCACCAGATGGACATAAATTAATGAATTGTAATGCGTCTATATATATATAATGATGCAGATATTGCAGCCAGCGGGAATAAAATGCTTCAATCCCTGCCTGGAAAATACCTCAATGCACTCGGGCAGAAAACAGTCACAAACCTCAATACACCCGGGTATACCCGAATTCGTGGGACTAGCCGAGCTCGAATAAAGTGTGTCGCCAGTGTAAGTCTGGACGCAGAGAAAGCCTTCGATAGAATAGACTGGCCCTACCTATCAGCAACGCTTGGGGAGTTTGGTTTTGAAGGACGCCTCCTAAAAGCCATTATGGCACTATACGAGGGCCCAACGGCTCGGGTGAGACATCAGGGATTCCCCTCTGAGCAATTCAGCATTAAAAGTGGAACAAGACAGGGGTGCCCGCTGTCCCCGCTGCTGTTTGCCCTTTGTATTGAGCCCCTGGCAGCCCACATCAGACATAGTCCAGATATTGCAGGAATTTCGACTGGTGATCAAACACACAAAATAGCCTTATATGCTGACGACGTCATTTTGACGCTGTCAAAACCTCTCACATCTCTGCCCAATGCATTTGATGTATTAAGTAAATTAAACCAAATTTCGGGCTTTAAAATCAATCAGGCCAAATTGGAAGCCCTCAACATAAATCTACCCAAAGAGGTGGAAAAATTGATAGAAATAAACTTTAATTTCAAATGACAACCCTCCGCAATCAAATATTTAGGGGTATATATTACATGGGACTACAAAACGATATACAAAGCCAATTTTCCCAGGTTAATTAAGACGTTGAGAGAGGATCTCCGAACCTGGATGAAAGGTAGTATCTCATGGATCGGGAGGATTCATAGCGTGAAAATTAACCTCCTCCCGAGGATGTTATATCTTTTCCAGAGTCTACCTATACCTTTAGTAACAGCAGACATCCTGTCTCTACAGTCCCAAATTATGAAATTCATTTGGAATAAAAGAAACCCAAGAATTGCAAAGGGGATCTTAACGAGACCCACCGTTAGAGGAGGACTAGCGGTACCTTGCTTGATAGCTTACTACAAAGCGGCCCAACTAAGTCAAATTACACAATGGCACATGGACCCACAACTAAGGAGATGGGTTGAATTAGAGAAACACTGCTGTGCACCTATCGATATACATAATGTGATCTGGATACCCAAGAGGGGATTAAACAAGATGGGCACGCCACTTCAGACCATAGTCAATTCATTAAAGGTATGGGAGGCCACTAAATTCAGATGCAATCTAACCTCCAAGGACTCACTTATGACACCGATTATTGGCAATCCAGACTTCGCTCCAGATCTGAATAGAAATAATTTGCTAGCTTGGGAACAGTCGGGTATTACACGGCTCAAAGATCTGGAGGGTAAAAAATATATATAAACCTTTGACCAAATTAAGGCCACAACGGCGATATCAAATAAGGAATTTTTTAGATACCTTCAGATCAGAGACGTCTATAACAAAACCCCAATTAAACCTGTAAGAACAAATTTTGAGCAGCTGTGTTCTAAGGGTAAGGACACAAGGGGACTAACATCTAGAATGTACAGGGAAGTGATCTGTCCAGAGACCCCCAATGACCATCGACTCACGTACATTAGACAGTGGGAATCAGACTTAGGCGAGACGCTAGAGGACGAGGAATGGGACAAGATCATACAGGGAGCGGCGAAAAGTTCAATATGCACCACATTAAAGGAGAACGCATATAAAGTCCTTATGCCCTGGTACTACACCCCGTTAAGGTTAGCTAAATTTGTTAGGGGCCACTCCCCTCTCTGCCCTAAGCGGTGTGGGGAGGTGGCAGATTTGCAACACATGCTGTGGTCCTGCAACAGAGTGGTCCCGATTTGGGAACAAATTAGAGATTGGCTACAGAGGATTCTCGGTTTGGAGATCCCCCTGGACCCTTGGTTGTTCGTGCTGGGCAGGCGGATCCAGAGTATATGAAATGCGTCGCATAAATTGATCGCGCATTTGGCAACCGCCACGAGATGCGAGATCGCAGCATTATGGAAGCAACAGGAAGTACCAATCATCCCCACAATTTGAAATAGGATTTGGCATGTCTGCCGGATGGAACAATTAACGAGTCTAGTTAATGACACCGGCGAAAATTTTCTAATAGTCTGGACGCCATGGCTGGCACAGACAGATATCCCAGGGGTAAGTGCCACAGCAATTTTCCAATGATAGAAACAAATGCGTTCTCCTTTGAGGGCAGCTAGACACGACAACACATAGCAACGGACAGGTAGGCTGACATCAGACGACGGTCCCGACCACACTTAGGGGAGAGATATGCCGGGCACAAGCTAAAACCCCCTCTGCGAAACAGTTGGAATGAGATTCCACAGGAACCCAAGACGGATCCAAAAAGCCTCAGCGGTCGACACCTTACCTCGCACAACGACTCCTAATCATTGTTAGTGTTATTAATTGTCTTAAAATAATTAAATTATTTATTTATTTTTATAATATATATATATTTATATTCATGTAATTTTTAATGCTTGATGTGATATTTTTTGATTGAGAGTCTAGTTTACGATATCCACACGTGTATATTTAAATAACCTCTTCTATTTGCAATTTTATCATTATTATATTAGATCTGTTGTCATTGTTTGTTATGTATGTGTTAGTGAGGCTGATTGTTCCTATGGGCATGATTGACAGCAGCTTAAGCCAATCAAGTATCAGTATTTGGCGACTACATCCAATTGAAATGGTTCTGTCATTATATAAGAAATCCATGTCCAGTACCCATTATCCCCTGAAGTGCGCATGCGCACGAAACGCGTTGGGCCGATTTGTTTATTCGTTGATGAGAGTGGCAGAGGACTTGCAAGTATTGCAGCAGCTGTTCAATTCAGAGAGAGGACACTCTGCGATTTCACCCGCCCCCTGTGATTGCATTTCTGGAGACAGCTTCACAGACAGCTCCAGGAGAACCGCCGAGTCGCTTGGTGTGACGCGCTTCCGGTCACGGAGCGGAGGAGAACCCTGGATGCCAGAAGTACTAACGGAGCTGCAGCCGGTCATCACTCACCTGTAAACCCCTGCTTATGATCTGTGGCAGTCTTGTAAGTAGGATTCCGGTTTTACCCACCGGATCCCACATCTGCTACCTCATCATTATTGTGTTTAATAAATTTATCTTTTAGTTATAGTCAGCCTTGCTTGTTATATGTAGTGTTTGTTTTGTCTTGTTGGTCCTGCATGTTTAGTAATTGCATTATTGCACAATGATGTGTTTTCTTTGTTTATTTCTCTTCCATGCACTATGCTGACGGAGTTCACATACTGAAGTAAAGCTGGAAAGATACCTCTGCAGCTATCTACTATTTGAGACTCTTTCAGTGCTGGACATATTGGCGCCGGTCTGTATTGTTTAAATTGTTTTGTCTTACCAATTGTGTCTCGGGATTGGTGTCACCTGGCAGCCTAGTTTATATTTTTTGTCATTGTCACATTACATCACTTTCATTGTCACAGTACATAATTTTTAGCGCTATACACACCCTTTTTTCTTATGTATGTCTGGTGTGTCGCGTCTAATGTGTTAGGTAATTCCCAATGTTCGTCATGTTTAATACGGTGTTCTTTGTTTTATTAAGAAAATAAATGGTGTACTCTACAATGGGTTGTGATATATTGTATGCTTGAAAACACCAATAAAAAATGGAAGTTGAAAAAAATATATATAAAATGCATTGAGATAACTACCTTTAAACGGCTACTGTCATAGCTTCCCTCTTTTCGGTTCCTTATAAAACAATGTGTTGATTAGCCCTAAATAGTATGTAACCCCATATATTCATAGAGAGCAGCAGTACATTCATAAAAAGCAGCAATTTCCATGTCTATATTTAGATCCAAAGGAGTGAGTGTCTGTAAAGTGAATATCCAGAAAGTTTATCTCCTGGACATTTTCTGACAGAAATCTCCTCCTCTCCAATCATGTTCCACTTTTTCAATTCCCCAGAATCTTAGACATTTTGGGTTCATATTGTGTTTAGTTCTATAGTGTTGTGAAACACTATGAGTCTCCAAACCATTTAAAATATTGCGTATATGTTCCCCTATTCTTGTTTTTAGCTTCCTGATCGTTCTACCCACATATTGCAGCTTGCAATTACATTCTAATGCTTATATCACTCCTTTGCAATTGCAAGTAATATTGGATTTAATGATATACTTAACTGGTGATACATTGATTAAAAATTCCTTTATTTTAGTTTCCTGTTTCTTATTGTTGCTACAGGCTCTACAATTGAGGGAATAGATAAAGAAAAGTGCGCAACTAATGTTATAAGTGAAGTGATGAATAAGGTAAAATACGTGACCTTAATTGAACAAATCAGAGCGTCTGCAGCTGCGGTAAAGGGAGGACTCAGGAACCCCCTAAGGCTAACAGATAAAAACAGAAAAAACAGAGCGCACAACGCTCATAGTGTATTAAAAATTATATTGACATAAACAATAAATAAGGTGAGTATTGTGCGTACATCAAGATGATGTTAAACAAGCATTTTCGGGAAAATGTTACCCAAACACCACGTGGAAGCCGGATCAGATGTCCTCACCGATGGATCAAAACTGATCTCAGTTGCTACATTTGGTAAATTATTTTCCAAATCGGATTTAATAAAGTGTCTCTTCAGAGTGAGGTTGCGAACAAACTTCTGGAGATCTGTGTATAATTGAAATGCACTTGGGCCACATGAACGGGAGAAAGTAAGGCCTCTGTCTAAAACCTTTTTTTGGTCATCTGTCAAGATAACCGTATGTAAAGAGAGATCCAGCAATATGTCTTTATATAGGTAGTTGGATCATTGTATATACTCAGAATGTTATGTGATACAGATAAAAACAGAAAAAACACAGCGCACAACGCTCATAGGGTATTAAAAATTATATTGACATATACAATAAATAAGGTGAGTATCGTGCGTACATCAAGATGATGTTAAACAAGCATTTTCGGGATAATGTTACCCAAACACCACGTGGAAGCCGGATCAGATGTCCTCACATGGATATGGACGCTGGTTCCACGGACACAGGTTCCTGCTTAGGTAAGTATGGAGTCTCTGAAAGTTCTTTCTTCCCTGTGTCTCTCCCCCCTACTCTTGTGCTTTTTAAGATCCATATATTCTGCATTTATAGTCGTGTAGCATTTCCATATTTGTGTGATAACTATAGTTCTATTATTACCGCTATTACATTTTTGGCTTATTCTGTGACTCTTTTGTTTTCTCTATTAATCAGTGTGTGCTGGAGCCCTTGTTTTGGTTTATATGATCTTCAGTGGGGTTGTTTGGGGCCACTTTGTTCCGTTTGCACCCTGTACTTCATGATTTTTTTTATTCATTATTTAGAGTGCTGTCTATTATTGTTTATACACAAATTATTATATAAGGTAAAAAGAAAAACATTATAAAAAATAACTTTATTTAAAAAAAAATTGTGAAGTGGTGCTCATATAGATACAGTTACTTATGCGCTGGATGTACTACATTCCGGATGTGAAAGTCCTCTTGTTCCTATAAATATATTTCATAATTAGCCCATATACAGTAAATAAGAGTCAATTGTTATAAAATTTGACGAGCATATTTAGTGATATATGTGTAGCCCTGTTTCCCCTACCCCTAAGTGAGATTGGGGTGGGTATGCCTTCTCCAGCTACTTCTAGGTGTGTTGGGCTGTGACCTGTAGGTAAACAGGAAGGCTGAGTGCTCCGCTATGTGTGGGGAGAGACAGGACAGGTTACAGGTTTACCTAATTTCTTCGGTGATGCAGCTCCTACCGGCCAATAAAAACAGAAAAAACACACAACCTTCCACTCAAAACCTTCCAACAAATTCAACACTGATGTTGAGTCTCTCAAATATGAAGGAAGTTTTGCCACATAGGGTTGGAGGAAATAGTCCACATATTGGGACAGATTAGCTGTTAGACTCTGATTCCCGATATGATCGGTCTACCGGGCGGATTAGTTAGACTTTTATGTGTTTTTGGGAGGTGGTAAAAAATAGCAATTCTTGGATAGCTAGAATACAAGAAGTCATATTCACTTTTTTCTATGACATTGGTAGTGAGAGCATCATCTAGAAGGCCTTTCAGTAGAATTAAAAATTCCCCTGTAGGGTCTTATTCAATCTTTTATAGGAGGAGGTGTCGTTTAGGAGTCTGAGGGCTTCCCCCTCATAATCCTTCCTGTTCTGTAACACGACACCTCCCCCCTTATCAGCTTGCCTGATAATCAGATCTTTGTTTTGTTGTAGAAGTTTTAGAGTTTTAGAGCCAATGTTTCATTTTTATTTAGATTATGTCTAATGTCACCATTCCTAACATTGCTGGTTAAAAAATTAAAATCTTTGTTGACCATATTAAAAAGTGAGAAAAATAGAAAGAAAAACAATGCTATTACCAAAGAGTAAAAAAAGAAAGAGCCTACAGGAGAATGAGGGAAAATGTAATGTGTCTTTTATCACAAATTTCAATTCAATGACGGGGCAAATTGAGAAAATAATAAAAAAAACATTGGTCAATTCTCTCAAATGATTCGCTGCTGGGTGCTCACCTTTCGAAATTCCCAAAATTCATATACAGAAAAGCAAAAAACTTAAAAAACACATTATCCCCAAGTGATATAAAACTAAAAGAACACCATAGTGGGGATAAAAAATTGTTAAACAACAAACCAACTGGGAATTTTAAGTGTGGTAAGTGCTCAGTATGCAAGCATTTGCACCCTGATAAGAAAACATTTAGGTGTACAAAAACTGGAGAAATCCATGATATAAAAGATTTTATTTATTGTAATACAGATCATGTGGTTTATTTATTAGAGTGTCCGTGTGGCCTATTATATGTGGGACGCACTAACCGTCCACTAAAAGTGCGCATTCAGGAACACCTGCGCAACATTAGAATAGGGTTTATGAAGCATAGCCTGTCAAAACACTATGTAAAATGCCACAATAGTGATGCCTCCTCTCTATTATTCAAAGGTATTAAATATATACCAAGAAATAGAAGAGGGGGTGACAGAGTAAAAGAACTTTCCAGGCAGGAAACCTTCTGGATACACAAACTAAACACCTTGTATCCAGGGGGCTTAAATGAGGATATAGATATTTGGTCTCTCTATTGATTTATCCTCATGATTTTTTTGATCTATACCTGTTTTATTAATATATTAATTAGTTTTAAGATATTTATGAATTTTATTTTTTGTCTCTATGTCCTTTTAAATTGCTATTAGTATATATCCTAGAATGCATTTTGGCATGATATATGACTATTGTGCTTTCATTACAGTGTTCTATATGAGTAATATGCTTTATTTTCGTGCTTCTTCTTTAGAATTATGTTATATGATAGACTTGAGGAAAGTCTTTTAAGTATGTCATTACTTGTTGCACTTTTGAATATGTTGTTCTCTTTTTCTATGTATTAATATCCCTCTTTTTGTTTTAGAATCACCGATCGCGTTTGCATTACTGTATGTTATTTTCGCTTGTCAATAAAGTTTATTTTGTTTATGTTATGTTGTCAATGACAACTAGTGATGCGTGCAGACCGGGCCTTTTGACTCCTCCCCGCCACTCTCTCATTGGTGGAGAATCTAGTCAGCTGCCAATGAGGCACTGGCGTGGGGTATTTAAAACCCTCTAAATACCACTTATGTATATTCCCTGATGAAGAAACCCACGGGTTTCGAAACGCGTTGGAAAAGCTATTAACAGTATTGCCTTCAACTGTACTGTCCTACTACGGCGAGCTGACCCAGTGAAATTGGCGCCAATATCGGCGAGAACCCCGCGGTGACGTCACCAACCCGGAAGGGTCTGAACGGAGGGGAGAGAGAGGATTTCAGCTGGCGTGGATCTCCTCTTTGAAGCAGCATTCTATGGGAGAGCTGCATACGTATTGATTCGTTTATGGGAGAAAGAACTTTCAGAGACTCCATACTTACCCAAGCAGGAACCTGTGTCCGAGGAACCAGCGTCCACATCCCTGTGAGGACATCTGATCCGGCTTCCACGTGGTGTTTGGGTAACATTATCCCGAAAATGCTTGTTTAACATCATCTTGATGTACGCACGATACTCACCTTATTTATTGTTTATGTCAATATAATTTTTAATACACTATGAGCGTTGTGCGCTGTGTTTTTTCTGTTTTTATCTGTTAGCCTTAGGGGGTTCCTGAGCCCTCCCTTTACCGCAGCTGCAGACGCTCTGATTTGTTCAATTAAGGTCACGTATTTTACCTTACAGTATTCATCACTTCACTTATAACATTAGTTGCGCACTTTTCTTTATCTATTCACTCTCTTGCACTGTTTGGTGCTGCACTGTATACTTGTTATATAATTTATTTGTATATATATATATATACTTTGTGTTATAACACTCCATCCGGACCATGGTTTGCAGCCTGGTAGACTGCCGGAAAAAACGTGATGAAAATTTTGATTCATTATTTTCAGAGGAACACATTGTAGTTCCTGATAAGGGAAATGAAAAGGGGTCTATTGAACAACATTTTAAAGTTTTAGAGCAATTACTCCTTACCGAAAGTAAAATCCACCTTGAAAAAAGAACCATACAAAAATATGTGGAGTGTGATAGAGTCCCCAGGGGCCTGCGGTTTCGCAAATCACCTACTTTCGGTAAGGATAATGAACATTTTTTAAAGGAGTGGAATAGAATTTTGGATAACTGTTCAATATCACTAATGAAGCTCATTATCTATGAGAGGACAAAAACACTAAAATTAATGGATAAAGAGATTTCTGATGTAATTAAATTGCTCGAGCCCCTAGTAATCGAATATGATTGCTCGGAGCTAGAACATGACCTCCGCATGAAATTTGAACATGCGGAGGAAGAAACTCTAAAAAAGAAGCACGAAAAGTTTTTTAGAGATAAAGCTGATTACGATAACAATAGACAGAGGAATTGGGCAAAAGATCCCGATAGGAGCAGATCTGTAAAAACTAATCCCAAAGGAGGGGGTGCCAGAGACTCCTCCCAATCCCAAAATAGAAGTAATGATCAGCAAAGAAATTTTAAACCTTATCCCAATCAGAGAGGTTGGGAAAATTGGAATGAGAGGGGCAGGGATACTCAAGTGTATGATGATAGAAGAGGTTTTACATCAAATAGTGGGTACTCGCCTCACCCTAGATATGAGGGACATTTTAGAAACCCCAATTATAAAGGGAAAAACTACATTCCAAATTTTAAATATGGACAAAGAGAATATGAAAAACATTATCCAAATTTTAATCAAAAAGTTTTTAAACCGAGTCCAAGGTATAGATCACCAGCTCAACCCTCTCCATCGGATTTTTTAGACTCAGTAAAGAACAGGCATATAGATCCCCTAAGGAAGGAAGAGGGTCAGGGTTCAGTACAAAAACCGGAAATAAAAGAAAGAAGGAAAAGGGTTCTATCAGGAGAGGAACAAGAGGGGGGGCCAGATCTAAAGAAAAGAGACTGCGAGATGGTTTAAAAACACCATCTCCCAGAGGGATCTTTAATCTGTCTACGGTTATCTTGACAGATGACCAAAAAAAGGTTTTAGACAGAGGCCTTATTTTCTCCCGTTCATGTGGCCCAAGTGCATTTCAATTATACACAGATCTCCAGAAGTTTGTTCGCAACCTCACTCTGAAGAGACACTTTATTAAATCCGATTTGGAAAATAATTTACCAAATGTAGCAACTGAGATCAGTTTTGATCCATCTACATCTCTTCAGACAGAGAGTGTGAACAATGAACCAACCTGCACACATACCCACTTTAGAGGGAAATCAAAATTTTACCCTGCACACTCTAAAGGCCACCACATAGAGACATTTTTTAATATGGTCAACAAAGATTGTAATTTTTTAACCAATAATGTTAGGAATGGTGACATTAGACATAATCTAAATAAAAATGAAACATTGGCTCTAAAATTCCTACAACAAAACAAAGATCTGATTATCAGGCAAGCTGATAAGGGGGGAGGTGTTGTGTTACAGAACAGGAAGGATTATGAGGGGGAAGCCCTCAGACTCCTAACGACACCTCCTCCTATAAAAGATTGAAAAAAGACCGTACAGGGGAATTTTTAATTCTACTGAAAGGCCTTCTAGATGAAGCTCTCACTACCAATGTCATAGAAAAAAGTGAATATGACTTCTTTTATTCTAGCTGTTCAAGAATTGCTATTTTTTACCACCTCCCAAAAACACATAAAAGTCTAACTAACCCGCCCGGTAGACCGATCATATCGGGAATTCAGAGTCTAACAGCTAATCTGTCCCAATATGTGGACTATTTCCTCCAACCCTATGTGGCAAAACTTCCTTCATATTTGAGAGACTCAACATCAGTGTTGAATCTGTTGGAAGGTTTTGAGTGGAAGGACTCATACAGGTGGCTCACATGCGATGTGCAGGCCCTATATACAAACATCCCACATGCGGAAGGCCTTAATGCTGTTTATTTCTTTCTACTGGATGATGTAGACTTACATCCCCTTAATAGAAAATTTGTTTTGGACTCAATAAATTACATCTTAAAACATAACTATTTCATGTTCCTGGATGAATTTTTTCTACAGGTTTGCGGAACTGCGATGGGTACTAGATTTGCCCCCAGTTTCGCAAACCTGTACATGGGAGGATGGGAAAATGATTATATACACAATAATAACCCCTTTAAAGCAAATATTATTTTTTGGCGTCGTTTCATAGACGATATTCTATGCATATGGGACGGCGACCAGTGCTCAATTGGCCATTTCATACAATATATAAACAATAATGATAGGAATTTAACCTTTACACATGTAGATCATGATAAAGAAATTCACTTTCTAGATCTTAGCCTTGTGGTGTCAGATGAGGGGAAGTTGGTGACAAAAACTCACTTCAAAGAGGTTGATTCAAATAATCTCCTCTTAGCCACAAGTAACCACAAAAAAACGTGGATAACAAACATTCCCAGTGGCCAATACTACAGACTGAGAAAAAATTGCAGCACAGAAATAGACTTCGAAGAACAGGCCAAAAAATTAACCTCAAGATTCCTAGAGAGGGGTTATCGTCTCGAAAAACTGAATAATGACTTGGAAAAAGTGAGAAAAATAGAAAGAAAAACAATACTATTACCAAAGAGTAAAAAAAGAAAGAGTCTACAGGAGAATGAGGGAAAATGTAATGTGTCTTTTATCACAAATTTCAATTCAATGACGGGGCAAATTGAGAAAATAATAAAAAAACATTGGTCAATTCTATCAAATGATTCGCTGCTGGGTGCTCACCTTTCGAAATTCCCAAAATTCATATACAGAAAAGCAAAAAACTTAAAAAACACATTATCCCCAAGTGATATAAAACTAAAAGAACATCATAGTGGGGATAAAAAATGGTTAAACAACAAACCAAGTGGGAAATTTAAGCGTGGTTAGTGCTCAGTATGCAAGCATTTGCACCCTGATAAGAAAACATTTAGGTGTACAAAAACTGGAGAAATCCATGATATAAAAGATTTTATTTATTGTAATACAGATCATGTGGTTTATTTATTAGAGTGTCCGTGTGGCCTATTATATATGGGACGCACTAAACGTCCACTAAAAGTGCGCATTCAGGAACACCTGCGCAACATTAGAATAGGGTTTATGAAGCATAGCCTGTCAAAACACTATGTACAATGCCAAAATAGTGATCCCTCCTCTCTATTATTCAAAGGTATTAAATATATACCAAGAAATAGAAGAGGGGGTGACAGAGTAAAAGAACTTTCAAGGCAGGAAACCTTCTGGATACACAAACTAAACACCTTGTATCCAGGGGGCTTAAATGAGGATACAGATATTTGGTCTCTCTATTGATTTATCCTCATGATTTTTTTTATCTATACCTGTTTTATTAATATATTAATCAGTTTTAAGATACTGTTGCGACACACTTTATTCAAGCAAATGACCAGTTTGTACCTGGCAGATACCTGGAATGCGCCGCTCCTCACCTCTGACAAGAATAGTTTTTATTAAAAAGGATTTTTTAAATTCATTTATTTAATTATTCATAAATGTTAAATATGTTTGATTAATTAAGCCAATAACTGCATCTCTAATTGTAATCACTTTTTGCGTGCGGATTGTTACATCGATATGGGATAATATTTTAATACTAACACCATTGAGTGTATAATAGTTCATCTACTAAGGTCAGACTAGTAAGTTGTAGTAGGTATGATCAGTAACACTTGTATAACAATTTGTATTTTATTTATGTCTATTTGGTTTTATTTGTATTTATGTTGTCATGTATGTTAGGCTGCCTCTAAACACAGAACATGATTGACAGGTATTGCAATTGACCATGGCTGGCACTAATTGATTTTGAGTGACATTACATCTAGCCAATGGTGTGGGTCCTGTCTGTATTTAAAGATGTCATGGACTGTGCTCATTATCCCCTGAAGAAGTGCGCATGCGCACGAAACGCGTTGGGCCTTTTGAGTATTATTCAACAGCTTTTACTAGTAGATGAGCAGATCATTGTAGCAGTCCCTGGAGTCGCGGCATATTTGGACTATCATTGGAATTGAGATCGGGCGAAGTTGGGAGATTCGGAGCGGTGTCCCGCCCCTTGTGACGTAATTCCGGGCGCGAGCGACAGGCTTTCCTTCCTACAGTGACGCAGTTCAGGTCGCGAGCGGAGGGCCTCGTGGAGCTGAAGGCAAGCTGCCTATGTCGGCAGCAACCTGAGGAGTTACCCGTGGACATCTGCATGCGGCACGCGTTTATCATCACCCACCGCCGGATCTTCCTTTATCATACACCTGCGCATATCCTGAGGACTTGCTGTAAGTAGGATTCCGGTTTTTCACAACCGGATCCTGGACCTGCTCGTCACTAGTTGCTGATTTTATTGTGTTCATTAAATATCATTGTTATTAGTCAGCCTACATGTTTTTTGTTTTGTGTCTGTCTGTTTATGTGTTACATGTTTTATCCATAATTTGTTGCACTATGATCTTGTTCTCTTGTCTCCCCTGCATATCATATCATTGTTGCTGCTGAGGAACCTGCGGTCCACTGGACTTGATTACCATCTATTGGAGATCTTAAGCCACTCATTGGACTTTTATTTATCCCACTATTTGGACTCTAAGGCGCCGGTCTGTATTGTTTTTTTCTTGTGTCTCACTAACTGTGTTTGGGTTAGTTATTCCTGGCAGCCTTGCCTATTTTATTTTATTTTATTTATTTAATTGTAACCATTTAATATTGTGTATTTCACTGTTGTTATTAGCTATTGTGTTTATATTTATCTTTTAGCGCTATATACACCATCCTTTTCCTGTCTCACTGCTTGTCAAACTCGCACTTGCCCACATTCTACCTCCATACCACCTTGTATCCTCCTCTATTCCATTTAGTTCATAATCTGTTTCATTCCCCTCCCCCCTCCATCCCAGTTTAAAATCTCCTCCAACCTTTTTAACATTCTCCCCCCTAGCACTGAAGACCCCTCTTCATTGAGGTGCAATCCGTCCCTAGAATATAGAGTCCCAGTGTTCTAAAAACCCAAAGCGCTCCTTCCTGCACCACTTTCTTAGCCATGCATTAACCTCCCTAATCTCTGACTGTCTCCCTGCGGTAGCGCATGGCACTATACATGAAAATGTCCCAAAGGTGATGTTAAGAGATAAATAAAATGTCTAATAACAATAATGTATAATGTTCAGTCCCTATAAAGTAGTAACTGCAGTGTCATGCATATCTATATATACACAGGTACTGCTGCGACACACTTTATTCGAGCAAATAACCAGTTTGTACCTGGCAGATACCTGGAATGCGCCACTCCTCACCTCTGACAAGCCGTGTTGCGTTTGCCTTCCCAGCCACGGTTCATGCCTGGCTGACGGGCGGCTGATCTGTTAAATGATAATGATCAGGATATAATAGGCTGCAATGCTTCGCGTGTCCACCAGATGGCATAAATTCATGAATTGTAATGCAGTATATATATACAGTACTGTATATACACAGTATATATATATATATATAT